>PPHD01001582.1:27182-41687 GCA_002909625.1 Bambusicola thoracicus | reverse complement strand
AAGGCAAAGAACTGAAAGAGGAGAAATTTTCAACATATGCCAGAATCACAGTATTTCCTCTAAGAAAATAGTTAAAACAACAATAAACAATCTGAAGGAAATCAATGTACCTAATATTTCTAGATGAGCTGTTTTGGTACTTCTTAGTTTCTAGTGCTGAATTTGTAGTAAAGTATTATTTATACTGTTAATTTACCAGAAGACCGAAACGTATGCTTCAAGTTTAAACAACTAGTAAAACTAGCTATGCAACAACTTGCTTCCATTCCAACACTTTCAGTGGCGAACTTAACCAAGCAGTATAAAGATGAATAAGCTTTAAAAGCACTTCTATTTTGTCACAGTCAGTCTCTATGACATTTTGTGACAATGAATTTTCATTGTTGTGTATCACTGTGTGTAAAAATTATCATTTTATTTATTTTGAATGTCAAATAGTTTACTTTTATTTAAACTCCGATTTTAGAGTATAGTTCCAACTGTTTTACTTTTTGAAGACTTTTGTACCAAAGTTGGTATCTCCCAAACATGTCTAAGACATAAAATCCAACAAGATTAATTAATTCATTTGGTTCTTCAGCAAGGTATCTGAATATCTAAACATTCCATTATTAGTCCTTTAACAATTTAGTGAATCTATTCCATAGCCTACTTTCTACTGTTGCATATGCTTAGAAAAATTTGCTATTTATTCATGGTTAGGTATGGACTAGCTTTGGACCCTATGGACTCTCAGCTCTGCTGATTGTATCTGAATACATACTGCCTGCTGTAGTTCATGGTAAGCTTTACTGAACTCCCAAGAATCGTCTTCTCCATTTCTCAAGGATATTTGGCTCCAATCATTCAGTCATTGCAAACTCATTCTATCCTTCTTTTCCACAGCTCTGAAACAGTAATCAGTGTACATATTACAAATAAGTTAATGGACTTCTACTTCCCTGTAGTATTTCCATTTAGAGAGAGTCAAATAATTCCGAGTTTATTTGCCATAAGAGGAGAGGTGGAGTTGACTCTGGCCAGTGGCTAAACACCACACAGCTGCTCGCTCACTCTCTCCCATAGCCCCATAGAATCAGGGAGAATAAAGAAAGCCAAAGCAGGAAAACTCATGTTTCAGTAAAAAGATATCTTGATAAGTGAAGGGAGAAGGAAGAAAATAATATCTATATTTAAAAAATAAAAATGAAAAAAAAAAAACATAATGGAAAGACAATCACAAAGTACCTTCAACGGGTAGACCAATGTTCAGTCAGTCTCCAAGCAATGACTACCTCCATCCCAAAAAATCTCCTCTCAGTTTTTATTGTTGAGGTTGACATGTATTGACAATATATAGTGTGGAAAAAGTGACTGTAAAGAGTAGGATAACCCTCTCATCCAGATTATGTTTCCTCCGAGCTTCTTATATATCCCTCAGCCTACATGCAGTACACAGAGGGCCAGAAAAAAGAGAAAGCCTTGGCACAGCAATCACTGTTCATCAACAGTCAAAACACTGGTGTGTCATCAGCATTGTTTTAGTCACAGATTAAAAACACAGCACCCTACCAGCTGTCAGATGTAGCATAGTAAATCACTGTAAAACAAGAACAGAAAGTATCAAAGCTCTAGCTTCCTGTTTTACCAAGCAGATGTTTCTTGCCTCTTCTTGGCACTGTCATCAGCCAAAGTCATGAACTGGTTTCATTTATTTTCTCTACTTATTTAAGATGGGACACGCACACAGCCCCAATACAACAACTTTTCTGGGAGATAAAAGATAACGTTTTGGTTTCTACACAAACCTGAGCCCTCAAGGCCTCAGTACTACCAAAGGATACCCAACACTCCTGTCTTATACTTTGTAAATGGAGATCTCTAATGTAAATTCTTTCATAAATCAAATAGCAGCATCTTGTGATCTTCCCAATAACTAAGATGTTTGCTCTACAGGCTTTTGAAAATTCATTTAACTACTTCGACAAAAGAAAGTTTGACTGCCTTTGAATTTGCTTTCAAAATTATATAGGTCAAGCTATTGCCCACAGAGTATTCTGGTTAACTTTGACAATGATGGATACCTTCATGACCGTTTCCCAGATCCCTTATGCCTTCACTTCACAACTCTCTTTAATGATAAATGACAGTCATCTGCATTGAATGACAATTTTCTAGCAATCTCATCCCTAAAGAAATGGCATTATTATCACAGTTTCTTACTATAATTTATCAGACTGAAAAACATAGGGCCCCCGATTACTAGATTCTTTATCAATGTGACAAATGCTAAACAGTTTTTTTGAAATGGGGATTGTAAAAGATATCAAGTTCTTCAGTACAGTATACTGTGTTTTCATTAGTTTAGGAATGGTAAAATCTTATTCTTAATGAAAACACAATGTGAAGAAGACAGACTGTTTTGATTTGAAACAGGTTTGAATATCCTAGCTGAGCCTTGAATAAGTGTACAACTGATCACTATTTTCTTTAAAAAGAAGTACTGAAATCTTTTAGACAGAAATCTTGTTCTTGCCACTCACTGTGGAAATTTTCTTTTCTTAGTGAAGAGTTTGTTGTTGTTGTTGTTTTGTGTTTGTTTTTACCATATAGTTATATTTTCCCTATTTCAACAGGAACTGAAATAGTCCAGTAAAAAGACTGCATAACATTTGGAAAGGGTCAAGTTCACACTTTGTGAGAAAAGGATTCAGTTTAGGCCACAGTTCTTGGCACTGATTATTCATTACTAGCAGATCCAACTGAATTTATTATAACAAATAATAATAGCTTGGATTAAAATTGTTTCCATTACTGGACTAATGAAAGTCCACATTCACAGACCAGGAGCTGACATGCCCGTGTTCTACAAAAGCAGAAGTAAAGTACTGCATACAGAATAAAGTGTTGTACTCCTAGCCCAGAATTCTATAATCTAGACATAAATCTTCAAATAGAAATAAACATGATAGTTATATACACAAGACTACCAGGAACAATGAGAAAATACTGGTCAGCTTGGTGGGCAAGCAATATTAGCAATCTTGAGGCCTGCATTTTGCAAAGCATCACATTAGTGACTTCTAACAAGAGTTTTTAAGGAGAACAAGCTTCCTAAGTCTTTCACAAATGTCATTAAGGAGCTCTTCCTGTGCTTGCAGGCAGGCAAGTAAAAAATGCAACAGTTTCTTTGAAACCAAATAAACAAGGGAACCTGAAACAACATGTCAAAGGAGAGGAAAAGCACCTTCTAATACAGGAGGAAATAAATTTTATTATTATTATTTGAATGTAGGTGGAGATGAGTATACCTTTCTAATACATCCCACACGATATATCCATTGTATATCCCAGAAATATTTATCCATCGTGATTTAAAAGGGGTAATTAGTTGTCAGGTAGTGGTAGCACGAAGTATGTGAACACTGATGCATTAAGAGAAAGTGTGCGCATGTGAACATATTTTAGAAGGATGGGAAAAAAAATTATATTGAGGTGAATCATAATAGGTGTACAAAAACCTACTACTAGGTTGCTATAGACAGTGTTCTCCATTTCCTTATGCATCACTCAACTCTAGAAGATTTGTGCATCCTATCTTTGGATTTGTGATATTTATGACTCTATCTGCATTAGAAAGTATCTAATTTTCTACTTACAGGCTGATTCAGCATCTTTTGCATTGTTCAGATATGCTCCTTGTGGAACAAATGGCATCTTCTCCGAGTCCTGCAGTAGCTTCAGAAATACCTTGCAGAGAGTAGAAAAAATAATTTAGATTCAATTTTCTATAGATAACTTGTTTTTAATCTTTATGTATCTTTTCACTGTCAGGCAATAGTAGGGGCTGCAGTGGCCACTCTGCTGGAGTATGACTATAAAATTATTCAAACTCTCCGGAAGAGGTATCCCTGAGAGTAAGGGGCAAGAAATAGATTCCAATATATTCCACCTATAAAAAGTGTTGTTGTCCTACTCACTATCTATCTGAGAGGAGTTTTCAACAGACTGGCTATGCTTGTTTGACATTTTATGCTCCCTAAGCTATGGCATGTGTAGGAATTCACTTACTTTAGTTTTTATCAATGGTATATGGGTAGCTTCAAGTCTTTCCTGATACTCAAGCAGGAAATGTATGGACACAACTGGATCTGCTACCAGAGTTCTAGTTGTACCATTGCCATTCTCACTCAGCTAATGATAAAGGTTCTTTGACACTGAATATGAAAAAGGAGATTAATTTTAATCAATTCTAGTGTATGCTTTGTAGCAAAGTAACTAGCATGCATACTCCAGATTGGAAGATGATGCTCATTTGTTGATCTAATGAAGATCCTATTATCTAAAAAACACTGTGAAACATTATTTTATTTTAATAAACATAGCAATCTAAAAATCTTCACTGGACTAAAATAATAAGGGTTCAATCTTCTTAAGTGGGGAAATACATACACATCATAAAGAAGCTAATGATAATATTAAAAGAAACAGATTACACCGGTCTTACAATGAGATCTATTAACTAGTAAATACACTTTGCAACATAGATTTGTGTTACACTCCCTACAGCATGCTTGATCCTGTTTCATAGTTCAATACATGTAAAGTCCTTTGAATTTTATAGAGATGCATTTCATTTCTCAGTTTCTCAGCCTTGATGAAGCCTAGAGCAGGTTTCATAGTGACTTAGTTATTAATACTCAGCCCACTTCTTCTAAACTCAAATGAAAAATAAAATTAAAAATGTCTTAATCTGAACTGCAATTTAAACAGTGACCTGAGAAATTCAGATAAAATAAATAAGTAACAGAAAATACAGCTATTGTTAGCATCTCTAACTGAACAGCAAAATAACAACCAAGATTTACTTTCTCTTGATGAAAGCCTTTTCTTCTCTGTTTGAGTTGAACTGCAAGATACCAATTATAACTACACTAAAACTTTCCAAAATCATTAAGAAACTGTTTACTTCTTTCTGCAGAAGAACTCAATACCAGATATAACAAACAAACAACAACAACAAAAAAAAAAACCAACAACAAAAAAAAACCCACAAACAGTTTGAAGCATTTTATTGTTGTGGAAATATATTTCTTGATTTGCTGAGCCCTGACAGCTATATAAACTAAATTTTGCTTAGTCAATATAATTGCCATTTAATTGTCATTATTGATTGCATTTGTTACCTGTCAAGTTTCAGGGAACGCTTCTGGCTATTAGTAATTGCAGGGATAGAAAAAAATTAAATACCTCCTGACATTGCTCTGTTAGACCCTGGAGGGAGATCCTGACTGCCCAAAGCCACGTTCTAATTTGCTGCTTTGGGCTTGCTTGCAGGCAGCTCATCTGCACACCAAATCCGTCAAGCAAACCAAAGCAAACTGTACAGGCTAAAACCACAATGAACTGCTGCCTCTGGCTAGGACAATAAATAATCAACAGGTTGTCACTTGCATATACTCAGTTCAGCATCAAAATTTCTGCTGGTGTTAAAGAAGAAAAAAGCTTGTCTGTAATCACACAACATCACTTAAAGAGATTTTACCATACACTCAAAAAAGAACATTTTGCTAATACATATGCTATCCCATGATATTTTAGCAATATTTTGCTCTCTTATTCTACATTCTGTGTGTATCTTAGCTATTTTTGAGTGGGAAAATGTTAACTGCTGTTTGCAGTTTATTTACAAAAAACACTTGCAAAAAGAGTAGTCAAATTTGTAAAGGTAAAAGGAAAAGTAATATAGAAGACAGAAGAAAGTCCCTGGAAAAAATAAAAAGCACATGAGATTAAGATCACATAGAATTTGCATTTAACATCTTCCCAGTATTCTATGCAGACTCCTATGAACACATCTTTGAGCAGAGAACAATACTACATACGCATTGTTCTATACTAGAGCCACCACAAGTAACACTCAAATACCCAAATCTGAAAATCTTCTTAAAATATATTCATTTTTCACGTGAGGAATGATTACATTTTGCAAAATTCAGCTTATCTGCATTTTGTTCAGTGCCTGAGCAGTACCAACAGTACCTAGTATCCCTTGGAAGTTTCTAATCTACAGTTGTAATCCATACTAACCCCAAATAGATTCCCTACATAGGACCCAATTTTCCTTTTGCTGTGTTTTCTATTCAGATTATATTCATATTTTCTTCCAGGCAGCTCATGATTAATATAGCCTTCTGGAGCTACAATGTTTCCCTAATTGGAATGATGCAGAAGCAGTCCAACAGACATTCACTATGGATGAACATTAACCTGAGTCAGTGGCTGGCCACTGATCTCAGACATTTGCCAAACAGGAGCACTCCTGATTGTGCAACTTACATACACAGAGGAAGACAGATATTTGACAGCTCAGAGCAATGGAAAACCTGTGCTTGCCAGGAAAGGGTTTAAGAAAAGAGGGGAGTAGCACGGCTCACTTCCAGCACTTGGCCCTGAGGATTGGCTGCGTGCCTGACTCTGTAGGACCATCTCTGCCATTCCTGGGGATAGGGATATGCTGGCTGTTCAGGAGGATAGCACTAGTGGCAAGTAGCAGCTACCAGACAGGCAGCTTCTTTCAAACCACCAGGTTGTGAGCAGGTGTAGAAGATGTGTTGCCCTCTAGGAAAAGGATCTGAACAGGTGGCAATACCACAGTGAAACAGATTAATGAAACTGTGCTCTTATTAGATGTTAGCAAACACTAAACAGAACTGAATCCCATTAGAGGCTATATACTGTTTCAAGGCCAAAATAGGTCAAGGCCTGTCTTGGGAAAGTTTTGGGGCAAATTGATTATTTTCAATGAACTGAATTTAAAGAAATTCCAATAACGGTTATTTTGATTCATCTTATTTTGCAAAGCTTCACTGGTTTAGTACTCTCCTCAGTGCTAAGCAAGAAAGGAATTAGTTCTGAAAACTCAGAATTGCTGGCAAGTTAAACATCACTCTCCAGAGAGCACTGGGCATATACATAGTTCAACCACCCTTCTGTCCTCCTCTTTTCTCTCCTATCTTTGGATTATAAACATTATGAAGTACACAAAAACAGAGTTGGAAAAGATTTTAAATAAAAAAATGAAGCAAATATAATATTAGTGAGATTTGAATGTGTCAGGAACTTATTTTGTTAGAACTTCAAAATTCTTTTGAAGAATGAATGCCAAACAGGTTTCCCTTGAAGTCTAAGATTTTAGCAAGAGGAAGTATCCCTCACATTAAAGAAGAATGATGGTGAGTGAATGAGAGAACGAAAACAAAGGATAAAATAAAGATTGTAACACATTTGTTCCTTTAAAGTCAGAGTACTTTGTTTTCAGATTGAATTGTTTGAATAGACTAAATAGCACTATTATGTGCTATCCATTTAGTTGCCAATGCACAGAGGCTTTTGATAAGAAAATGGAATACGGAGGTTGTAACAACTAATGATGAGATACAGAGATGGCAGAAATCACCCTAAATTAATGCATTAAGTCTTCAAGCTGAAGAATGATACATCAATATCAAATACCATCTTTAAAGCTTTTTATTTTAACCTTCCCTGCAGAAAACAAGCAAAAGCAAGCTCATAACTGAATAGCAGATGGAGCACAACTAAAGAAGTCTCAAAGTCTTCCAGTGACAACTTCACATTTACTTTACAAATTCTGCAAAGTCCTAAGGTGTCCCATAGGGATGTAAAAAAAAAGTTTGTCAATATACACATTGCCTTAAAATTTATAAATGCTGGCAGTATACACTACTCTTACTTACAGCATATTAATCATCCCATATAATTTGAAAGCAAATTACAGGGCTTTCCAATAGTTTTTGACTTGCTTCATAGAGTTATATAGAGAACAGACAGACTTCACTTTATAAACCTGTACTATATTTCTTTTTTTCCCCTCTTCCACAGCCACAGCAAATTCTTGCCACATTAGCTAACCTACTGCGTTCATATGTGAGAGAATCATCAAGGAGGCTCTTTTTTCTCTTCATAAACAACTCAGTTGAATAGATCTTCACCTCAAAATAAGCCATACATGTGCTGTCATAGTATTCTTTGAACTGCAGTTTAAAACCAGAATGTTTACACTTACAAAGCATGCTAATAAGTCTGTAGTATATGAACACAGTCCTAAAGACATATCCCAGTGGATCACTTCAGGGTACAGCAGCTCCACTTGGTGGTGAATCTGTTCAATTAATTTCTTGAACAACTGACATTTGAGTTTTTACTTACATTAATGAGGTTCTCTTTATTTTTCCCCATAGATTATGTATGAGCAGTGATTTTAAACTACTAACGTTGAACTCAGAACTGTTGACACTTTCAAATATCTCACCCCATTAATTCCCATATGAATATTACACAGAGTAAAAATACAGCACATAATTAGCATCCGACAGGCCTTCAGAAGTCTTATTTTCATAAAATTGGAAA
This sequence comes from Bambusicola thoracicus, assembly GCA_002909625.1. Taxonomy (NCBI): domain Eukaryota; kingdom Metazoa; phylum Chordata; class Aves; order Galliformes; family Phasianidae; genus Bambusicola; species Bambusicola thoracicus. The sequence continues at coordinate 33,278 of PPHD01001582.1, read as the reverse complement.
AAGTATTTTATCTGGGGGACTTTGTGTTCTAGCTGACCACAACACTACATAGCATCTCAAACATTTCCATGAAACAGAGGGAGATGAGACACTTCTATACAGAGCTTATTGCTGTATATTAAATATAACACTTTATAGGCATCTGTATTTCATATATTGTTATTGGAGTGGGGTTTTTAATTAATATATCTTTCAATTTTCTGTTAGAAATACTGTCCAACATTGTCTGTCTTTAATATTATAGGTAGTCATAGGAGAAATCAGTTTCACAAAGTGATGCTGAGTGAATTGCACCATCAAATAAAAGTAGTGTAGTCTTTCTATCATAAAATACTGACATTAGTCTCCTATCATCACTTGAAGTAGAAAAAAAGGTGTTATTTTCAAAATGATCTATAATCTTGATGTTTAAAAATTACAGTCCAGGTGAAAACAGTCCAAGGAACATAACTTTTCACTGATATGACTAGTTACGCAGCTAAATTCCGAAGTGATGAAGTAGTAATACAGAATCCCCTTCTCTGCTCTGTTTAGCATGTGCATACGTGTGTATATATATATGTATATATATATGCGCATACAAATGCATGTATACATAAGTGTTTATCTCTCTCTCCCCCCTCCCCAGTACGTGCACAGTACTCCTTAGAGATTCACAGCACAGTTATGCAAAGTCCTAAGATTTAGATCTTTGTAATTCAAAAACTATTTTTTGTAAAGTATTTTTTTCCTCTCCCCCGAGCTATCTGAACCAAACCGTCAACGTTACAAGTTCAAAGTTCATTGAGATGCTAGACAACAATAGTAGTTTTGATCAAGTTAGACACAAATTTTCCTTTGTTAAATGCAGAAAAATCTTTTTATGTGTTACACAGTTCTTTAGGATCCACATCAGATTCTCTGCAAAAGTCACTGTAGTGGAGTGGCCTTTTATTTTAATATTAACAGCAAAAATACAAAGTATAGATTTAGTCTTTTTCTTTTTGTCTTTTTTTTGTTTTCTTAGACAAGATTCTCACAAGAAACTGTTGTGAAATATGACAGATACAGTCAAGGACAAATAGAAACAAATACAAGATTCTCTAAAAAGAAAGTGCCATGACAAAAAAAAACTAGAAATACCTCTTCCAAGGTGGTGTCAGAAATGCCATAGCCAGTCACATGTAAACGATGAAGGTTTTGATCTAAAGCCTGGAAAAGACCTTTAAAAGAGGTTTTATCTGCCCTTTCTGGAATCACATAGGTTATTTCAGTCCCACTGTTCTCTTTCAAGAAAGCTTCTGGGATGTGAGTCTGTACCAATGATGTAACCCAAACAACATGCTTAGGATCCTGGATTTCAAACACAGAGGGCTATAAGAAAAACAATCATACACGCAATAAATAAATAAATAAATAAATAAAATTAAGAGTTAGCAGAAGCAAAGAACTTGCTGGTAGAATTCATATAAGAAAATCTACACTGATGAAACTGCATCATCCAACCTGGGACACAAAGGCTACCTCACAGGAATAAAGAACACTGAAATTTGAATTAATCATTTTCAGACAAGTCCCTGTATTCTTCTAAGTAAAATAACAATAATAAATGAGAACTAAAATGATTAAAAGTTATTTTGGTGTCTCTCTATCACATATTACTTCCTGACGGGGAAGAATATGCCTAGAATATCCTTGGAATATAATCAACTATTACTTGGCAGGCACTGTTAAGTTTTGCACAATACATTTTCGGTATACCTTTTTTATGAGCGTTAGACTGTGCCCCTGGCCATATGTTTCCCTCAGATAAGAAGGAGAACCGTAGCACCTCAGTTGGCCCTGTTGCAGAATGGCAATGTGATCGCTGAGCACCTCTGCCTCATCAAGATGGTGAGTAGTAAAGATCAGCGTGCAACCTGCATCAGAAAGATTAGTACATCTACAAATCCTTGCTCCCACAGAAATAAATCTGCCTTTCGGGAAGATACTTTAACCTCGAGAGAATGTGTTTCAGGTCCCTTCGAAACATAACCCAAAACAAAAACAAAACCTCTATTCAAGGTTTACACTCAGTAGATACTCTAGACTCTGGTCTAAACACTCTTTGCCTTTTATTAGATGCAGTGGCTTGATACTACCTACTATAAGTTCAAGCTACTCTACAAGAGCTTAAAGGATTTCTTAAAACTGCATAACAGCAGTATCTGTTTCAATGGATTATTCACTGTGGTTTATTACAGCTAATTGAGTGTTCACTTGTTGAAAAGTTTGACTTCCCACAGTCCATTTTTTCATCTCAAGGCACTTAAAAAATTAGTGTTGCAGACTGACTGATGAGTCTGTCATCATTAGAAAAACATATGCACCCACATACAGATATGTACAAAATGGGAAATAAAAGCCAGGAATAAGAAACTTTGAGAAGCAAACAAAACAAACAAACAAAAAAAGACAATAGAAATGGTAGGAAAGGTCTAGAAACTAAAATGAGCCTATTAGATTAGGCATCTTTCTGTAAGATGAGAGATAATTCTTGTTGTCTTACTTGGCGGCTTTAAAGTTTCCTGAATTGATTAAACGCTAGTTCTGAAATGAATGTATTTAGTTACCAAACAGCAATACTAATATTCAAACTTTCCAGTTTAAATTTGTTGAAACAGAATCGCAGCATGGAAAATAAGGAACAAATCATGCATCTAAACTTTATACCAGCTTTGTACTTCAGTAGAACATCCCAAATGCTACGGCGGGAACATGGATCTACTCCACTGGTGGGCTCATCTAGAACAACAGTCTTTGAGTTTCCAATAAAGGAAATGGCAATTGACAGTCTCCTTTTCATTCCCCCAGAAAGGGCTCCAACAGGTTTGTACTGGTGCTGGGATAAATCCACATCTTCCAGAGCTCTGAAAAACGAATACAGACGCTTGACTAAGTTTGGAAAAGCTTTCCGGCCATCTCATGTCCACTCACTGCAGAATCATCAAAAAGACTGTAGAGGAAAGATAACAAAACACTACCTCGGACTGATTTTAGAGTTTGGTGACAAAAATTAATAGAAAACAGCTTTATTTTCTACCTACAAACAATAATAACTGTCACCACTGAACTATTCTGTAATAGTACCGGGCAGGATAAGAATAATTTTGAAATTAAATTCAACAGAATAAATACTAGTTTGTTCATTGATTTGAGCAAACTCTAGATTATAGGCTCTTAAACCACGTAAAGATTGTTAGTTTCACAACTCAAACAGTGCTTCACTTTTTGCAACTATGTAATCAACTTTAAAAATGCCTCTAGTTATTTGAACGTTTAAAGTAAATGATAGGGTAACACTACTTCTTGTAACACTGCTTTATTATTATTATTATTAAGACATGTTTCTGTGAAGTAAACAGATTAACAGTACCCAGGTAGAAGATCACTGCTTTGTTTAACCTACTTCAAGCTGCTTGGAGGTTCCTGTATGAAGGACTGGGGGGTGCCTTACACACATACACACACACACCCTTCTCAGCCCTGGCCCTTCAACTGTCTCACAGTTGAGTAGTATGTGGGCATGTGCCTAATAAGGACAGCACTGAAAGACCACTAACTTACTTTTCATCAAACTGAATATCTGGTCATTGACCGAAAAGCTTTCAGTTACTTTCAGCCTGGCAAACAAGATATAAAAGGCTTAATGGTCCTAAAGTGATCTTCTAAATCATCTGAGTGAATATGCAGATTAATATTTTTTTTAATAGTTGCTTTACATATATATATCCAGGAAACTGATGATTGTTAATCTCTTTAAAAGCTGCCTTCTTTTTATTAATTTAATGAAAAGCTTTTTTTTCCCCCCTTTTTTCCCTATTTTAACACGAGGTATTTTACTGTATTTATTGTCTTAATATTTTTTTTTCTTAGTGGCAAGGCCTGCAGAGTCTTGAGTATGCATATGTGTCATTACTATGGCAGACTGCTGCTGAAGTTACAGATCAGCAGATTAAGTACAATAAAATAAAGAATATTAATTTGTATAAATTTTAACTAAGCACTATGTTTGGTTTTCCCATGTGTTTTGGAGAGCCATTTCTTCTGTTTCAGGAGAGATTGCAGCATCTCATGCCAGAGGTTTTTCAGATCAGAATTTTAAAGTAACAGGATTTTATAATAGCTATTAAAAAGGAAAGCCACCTTGCCTCAAATTAATCTACATATGCCTAATTGTTCTGTAAAGAAATATCCCATCAGCTTGGCATTTCCAATGACATGATGAAATGCCCAGCCCTCCCCAAAAGCTAGCATGCATAAAAAGGTAAGCAATATTTGCACTGGCACACTACTAGGAAAGCATACATTTGATTCCTAAATTTCAGAGAAATGTGAGAGAAATAAAAAATAATAAAATCAGTGTTTACTTAACTGAAATCTCAGGGTGAAAACATATTAGTTTAGCTTCCATCTGCCTATCCAATAACAGCAAGAAGGTAAGGCAGACAGTGTGATGCAGGAACTGCTACAGCTGCTACCAGGCTATCTCCGCTACAATCAAAACATGATTGTTTGATAGTTCAGTGTACCAGATTTTTAAACATTGACAGAGTTTCACTACAGATATATGCAAGTAAAGGCTAGAAACTAGAAAATCAATTTTCAAGGTACAATTTCAGAATACAAAATGTGATAGAAATTCATGGAAATCAATCTTGCAGTTTCCAATTGCTTCTTTTTCCAGCTTTGCTTTAGAACTTTTGCTTAAGTGGTTTGCAATAGATGACTGATTTACTTGACAGATTTCAACAAAGGAAAGAACTCTTACCCACTGACTTGCTGATTCAACTGTTCGTTTGTCCAGTCAGGTGCCTTCACTGATCCATAAAGGAGCAGATGTTCTCGTACTGTTAGTATGTTGAACAGAACATCATACTGTGGGCAGACACCCAGCTCTGTCCTGATGGCGGCCAGATCAGTTCGTATGTCCTTTCCATTGATAAGAATGGTACCAGAGCTGGGTGGGTACAGACCAGTCAACAGTGATCTGATGCAAGAAAACGAAAGAAAATCAGCCTATAAGCATATCGCACACTTGGGTACAAGTCCATGGGACTCAATGAGATCCATCCATGGATCATGGATCAGATCCTCCTGAAGGCCCTACTAAGGCACATGGAAAATAAAGATGAGGTGCCTGGTGGTAACCAACATGGCTTCACCAAGGTTAAGTCATGCCTGACAAACTTGGTGGCCTTTTATGATGGAGTTACAGGAGCAGTGGATAAAAGAAGAGAAACTGATGTCATCTACCTGGACTTGTGCAAAGCATTTGACACTGCCCTACATGACATCCAGGTCACCAAATTGGTGAAAAATGGATTTGATGGATGGACCACTCGCCAGATAAGGAATTGGCTGGATGACTGCACTCAGAGTTGTGGTCAGTGGCTCAGTGTCCAAGTGAAGACCAGTCACAAGTGCTGGGACCAGTGTTATTAAACATTTCTGTGGACAACATGGACAGTGGAATTGAGTGCACCCTCAGCAAGTTTGCAGGTGACACCAAGCTGAGTGATGCAGTTGACATACTTGAGGGAAGGGATGACATCCCAGAGGGACCTGGACAGGCTTGAGAGGTGGGCCCATGCCAACCTCATGAAGTTCAACAAGTCTAAGTACAAGGTCCTGCATGTGGGTCAGGGCAATTGCAAGCACAGATACAGGTTGGGTGGAGAACAGCTTGAGAGCAGCCCTGAGCAAAAGAACTGGGGAGTGTTGACTGATGGGAAACTCAACATGAACCAGCACTGTGCGCCTGCAGCCCAGAAGGCCAACCATATCCTGGGTTGCATCAAGAAAAATGTAACCAGCAGGTCAAGGGAGGTGATTCTGCCCATCTAATCTGATGGAGCCCCAGTACAAGAAGGACATGAAGTTGTTGGAGCAGATCATCAATACAGTTTGACAATTAGAGGGACACTGCTAATGTTTTTGGCTCTTTTTTTTTTTCCTCCTTCAAGATCTCAAGAACCCTTCATTCCCTCACTTCCAGAGTCATTTTTTACAGCCAAATTTAACAGTCCATTACTTCTTTTTCCACATGTATACTCTCATTGAGGAGTAATTGCTAAT
>PPHD01001582.1:8869-27162 GCA_002909625.1 Bambusicola thoracicus | reverse complement strand
GTTGGGTGGAGAACAGCTTGAGAGCAGCCCTGAGCAAAAGAACTGGGGAGTGTTGACTGATGGGAAACTCAACATGAACCAGCACTGTGCGCCTGCAGCCCAGAAGGCCAACCATATCCTGGGTTGCATCAAGAAAAATGTAACCAGCAGGTCAAGGGAGATGATTCTGCCCATCTAATCTGATCTCGTGAGATCCTACCTGGATTACTCCCCCCAGTTCTGGAGCCCCAGTACAAGAAGGACATGAAGTTGTTGGAGCAGATCATCAATACAATTTGACAATTAGAGGGACACTGCTAATGTTTTTGGCTCTTTTTTTTTTTTTCCTCCTTCAAGATCTCAACAACCCTTCATTCCCTCACTTCCAGAGTCATTTTTTACAGCCAAATTTAACAGTCCATTAATTCTTTTTCTACATGTATACTCTCATTGAGGAGTAATTGCTAATGGATTCCCTGTCCTACATCACTGATTTTATTTAAGTTGATCAGAATTAACAAAAAGTTAGAAATACACATCTTAATTCAGATGTTTTCATTGTATTTCAGACTCCGGTCAGGAAACCGCTTGCAACAACTAGAAGTAAGACATAAAAACCCTTAAAGCTCCACACACTCTGTGTGACTAGAGTACACACAGGATGACAGAAAAGAACGCTTTGAGAGGTACTCATCTCCACAACCAAGCATTCCCAACTGCTACTGAACAATTTCATCATGGTATCAGTGACACAGAGGACATAATTCATTGCACTGCTTTTGTCATAGACATATTGCCTTCACATTTCACATGTTATGGGGAGTTTAAAAATTGAAGGATAATATTTATTTTTAAAAAAAATACAAATGCGGGAAAGAGATCGCAAATGTTTAGAATTAAGAAACCATAATAGAGACAAAAAGGGAGCGTAGCACCATTAACTGGCAGACTTACATAACTGTTGTTTTGCCAGCTCCATTAGGTCCCAGGAGCGCTGTTATTTGACCTTTATGGAAAGTGAGACTGAGGTCTTTAACAGCAGCCTTATGGTTATCCATTTGCTCTTTGGTGAGAGACAGCAACACAACACCAGTGGTGGCTCCTTCTGTGCAAGTGCCTTTCCAGCCTGGAGGTGCTAAGTCTGTAAAGGGAAAAGCAGAAGACTGAGAGGATCTCCAAATCTCAACACACATATAGAGGGAATAACAAATTAACTATAACCTTTTCGCTATTTACTAAAAACCTGAACTGATGTTCAGATGCTCTGAACTCACATAAGCCCAACTGAAATGAGAGATGCTGTACCAGTTAATATTTGTTAACAGTTTGGCCAATTTGCAGTTTTAAGAAGCAGCGTAGCAGAAATACACCAGGCTGTGTGAATGTCCACAAACTTTTCCATATAGTCATAACAAAGCTGTATTATCTTTTATTTGTGATAGAAAAAAAAACATTATTTTCTGTTATTACTTTATGTTCATAAATATGTGAAATTTATGTGTGAACTTTTTCCTACATCTAACAGTTTCATGCATATAACATTCACATAACATTAACAGGCCTAGCCAATTAACCCTATTAATTTTCTCACTCAATAAAGCAAAGCAGATCTCCTTGGGCACCTCAGCTCAAAAAAGAACTTCTAGAGAGAGTCCAGTGGAGGGACACAAGGCTAATGAGGCGCCTGGAGCATCTCCATTATGGGGAAAGGCTGAGAGAGGCACCTGACTCCATTCAGCCTGGAGAAGACTGAGAGGGGATCTTAACAGTGCTTATAAATATCGAATGGGTGGGAGTCAAGATGATGGGACTAGGTTCTTTTCAGTGGTGCCCAGTGACAGAACAAAGGCCAATGAGCAGAAACTGGAAGACAGGAACACGGAAGAAAAGCTTCTTTACTGTCAGAGTGACACTGCCCTGAAACAATCTACCCAGAGAGGTTGTGAAGTCTCCTTCTCCAGAGACATTCAAGAATCCCCTGGACACTTTCCTGTGTAATATACTGTTGGGAAGCTGCTTTAGCAAGGAGGTTGGACTGGATGATCTCCAGAGGTCCCTTCCAACCTCTGTAAGTTAGTGATTCTGTGAAATGATTTGATCTAATTTAAATATAATTCAATTAGGTATCCAGCACTGTTCTAACCGTGACATAATCGGGTTCAGCAAATTGTGTTGACTACACGACCCAAGTTGGCTTCATAGACAAGAAGAAAAGTTCAGCATAAGTATCTCTACTTTCCAAACATAAGCAGACAGTCACAAGCCCCAAACACACATTATTAACATGTAATGTTTTACTGACAAACTGCAACTGAGGAATCTGACAGTAATATTTTTCTTTAAAGCAAAGCAAAGTGTAACAGTCTAAAGAAACTGAACTTGTTCTGGAGGAGAATTATGAGAATAAGGATTTATGCATGACACATATATATGCATATGTGTGTGTATATTCATATCTATAAACTGAGCTTACAATTTCAAGGATTGATTCAATTAGACTGTGAAAGAAGAGCTTTTTCTCCTTCCACAATCATTCATAACTCCATACAGAACTTTTGCCAGAAACATGAGGCTACCTTCTAACAAGGTATTACTGTGACATCACTGAGGTTTTTCTATTACACTCAGCTTCTCTATCTTCTTGGTCAACATCTATCAAGTATAGGTGTATACATATACATCATTGCCCTTTCCACTCCATCTTAAATTTGCAAGCACATTCTGAAACTCAGCAGGTGAGTTAGGTGTAGATACAGCCTCAGACAATGCATTTCAGGCAAGGTTCAGAGGAATAGTTCCCTATTATTTGCAAACACTGTGATGATCACCCTAGGACTTATCCCGGGGAGAAGCAATTCCAGGTGCATACCCAACACCCAAGTCTTTGTCAGCTCTATCTCTTAGAAACAGAGATAGAAAAAGCAGTGATAAGAGGAAAATAGAAAAGGCAAAAAAAAAAAAGTGAAAATTATCTCCTTCTCATAAGGAGGAAGAAGGAGCAGAAGTGGAAGAAAATTGTGCTGCAAGAAAAAAATAATAAAGCACAAGACTTTTTAGATTCAGTAACAATATGAAAAGGTATAAAGAACCTCAGGTCGTCCTAACAAAGCAAAAAGGCAATACAGAGACAAGATGAATTAGAGATACTTATTTTACATATTCTTGAAGAGTTTTCATAAACATTGTATATAATAGTTTTATTTGAACCATTCAAGTATTATAAGTGATAGCACAATTAACAGTATACATCGAACATAGTACACACTATGTTATGGAAAAGAGAAAGGTAGAAGTTCTAAAAGTGTAAGGTATAGGACCAAGCAATATAAATGCACATTGATCAAAATCAATAAACAATTCAGGAGAGTATTTACTAAAATTCTGGCATGACTACAAACCTTTCTCTTTGAAGTTGTCATTGAAGAAAAAGACATTAGAATCCAGATAATGTTTTCTCATCCTCTCTAAACCACACACGTTCTTCCAATAGGAAACAGTAAAGGGAAAGTACCAACAGTTCCTTAGTCCATTTTTTCCTACATGAAATAGTATAGAAGAAAAAGTTGCAAAATACACAGTTTAGTTTTTCTTTTTGTTTTTTTTTTTGTTTGTTTTTTACATTTGTATGTGGGCTAGCAATTAGCCTATCATTACATAAAAAGAGCTTGTTATACCATTTAAGTAACTCTTAGCTGAATTTAACAAGTGGAATTTAACAAAAAGTGGAAAAAAGTCACATGGCCATAATATCCAATCCTGCCATAAAATTACGACATCTCAGAAATACTGTGCATTACCTTATCTCCAAAGCAGGTCTAAAGTGTGTGAGAATTAAGAGATTTGCAATATGTATACATAACCAGTTAATCTTATATATTAGAAAGAATGGAAAAGACACCAAATTCCCCGCTATTGTAAAAAGTTCCATTATTTTAACGATAATCCCTTGCACTAATCATTATTTTTCCATCACTACATGCACGATTTAAACAAATTAGACAAGATAAAAGACATTTATTTACTCAAACAGGCCCGGAGAAAGCATGGCCTTCCACACAAATTAAACTTTGGCATTGCCTGGTCCTTCCAAGTTTAGCTTAAAAATCACACAATACACTCTCTGGAGTTGCATTTCATTGATCCTGAATAGCAGGTATCACCTTTAAGTTAAAATCTGTAAAATTTGGGTGTACATTCAAGACACATCTATCTATCAAGACAAACTTTTCCTTTTCATCAAACAAATACAGAGTATCTAAGAGAAAATCTGACACACACATATCAGAGTGAAGAAACTTCAAACATCTAGCAAGGCATTATAGGGCTGGAACACCTCTCCTAAGAAGAAGGGCTAAGAGAACTGGGGTTGCTCAGACTGGAAAAGAAAAGCTGTGGATTCTCCATGGTGTTCAAGACCAGTTTGGATAGGACCCTGAGCGAGGGAGGTTTAAACTAGATGGTTTTTAAGGTCCTGTTCAACTCAAGCCATTCCATGATTCTATGAATCATCAGGTTGTGTATTAGGAAGAATCTTTTCTGAGAAAGAGCGGTGAGACATTGGAAAAGGTTGCTCAGGGAAGTGGGGGCGTCACCATTCCTTGAGGCATTTAAGGAACAAGCAGACATAGTTAGGGACACGGTTTAGTGGGTAATATTTGTGGTAGCTGGACAGTTGGAAGAGATGATCTTAGAGGTCTTTTCCAGCCTCAATAATTCTATGATTCTATATGTGTCATCCTTATAAACAAGGCTGATATCACATCTGACTACAAAATCCAGTCATTTTTTTCAGTCCTATTCAATACTTATTGAGAAGAAAGTCTTTCTTAACAGTTCCTAAATGCAATCAGGCTGTTTTGGCTCATAAAAGCCTTACTCAGACAAAATACATGGTTTTTTGTTAGTCGTGTACAATGAAGAAAGCCATCTCTGTCAATTCAATTCAGTAATTGCACCTACAGATGCTACAAAAATATCTAATAAGAATTCTTACCTAGAATAATATTGCTGAAATACCAGCCACCTACACAATACAAAATGGAGTCCAAGAACATCATCCAGCAGGTACATCCGAATGTCATGTATCCTCCTTGCATCATTGGGTGGTACATGTTATTCCACTGAATTCCTGGTAGTAAAGTAACAGCAATAATTTTTAAAAGGTCAAAGCTAAATAATTACACAATTATGGATCACAAACATCAAATATACACTTCTGGGTATTTAAGCACTGACAGAATAAAAAGTACGTAATAACAGTAATCGCACTGAATAGAAATGAATTGCTATGCCTCTCAAGCCTCTGTTTAGAACAGCAGGTGACAGTGCTACTGAGAAAATCCAGAGAAGTTGCTGTAGAAAGGCTATTTATGGAGATTTAGATGGCCCTTAATTCTTTTCCTTTTGCTAAATTATGACTGACAAAATGAGGTGCTGACTTCTTCAATAAATCAGGTTTTAGCATATATTGATGATATTACAAGTAATGGTTTGCACAAAGATTTCTACAATGCTAAATCTGAAAACTGTAAATTTAACTAAGAACCAAGTATTTGTATGCACTGAGTGTATTCAGAATTAAACTGAAACTACAAGCATGCTGAATAATTGCTTCATAAAAGTGTTCAGTTGCAGACATGAAAAGAAGAAAGAAGATGGAAAATACTAGCACCACAGAAAGTTATTGTATTTGTAAAAGGAAAAGTAAAATCGAAATAAACAGATAGTACCATTGTATTTTTCTTCTTAAAAAAAAAAAAAAAAAAAAAAGGAAAATGCTACTTTGTTTGCAGCACAAGGGGTCACAATACTGGTTCTGTAATCTTCTTCTACTATTCTAAAGAAGAGAAGTTTTTCACAAGTACATTTTGCCCTTTCTTCAGTAAAGAGGAATCATTTTGATGAAGTGTCCAGTAGAGAACTTCAGTATTTTCCTCAAGAAACTCGTACTCATCAACCTCTGTATAATTATGATATTTTTCCAATATTTAATGGTTTGAAATATATATTGTTATTAGTATCAATCCACCCTACTAGTAACAAAATCAAGATTACATTATTTTCTATACTTAAATACATAAAAGGCCATTGTAGGTATTTCTCAAGGTCCCAAACGCTTCTCCAATTTCAGTATCAACAGAGGCAACAACTGGCTTAGGGACAGAAAGGTTCACGCAAACACAATACAGTGTTCTCATGCATTTCTGCACCTGCACAATAGTTTTCAGGGAAAATTTCACTGCCCATCTCCAAGCTCATGGAGACAGGCAGGCTGATACTCGTGTTGAGTACAGATAAGGTTACAAAGGAGAAAAGTACAGAATATTTTACCAAACCAAAGGCCATTTTCTCCTACTTTCTGGTGCACAGAGGTTAAACATTTATGTTAGCATTACATTGAGAGTGAATAACTTGGACTGTCCTAGTCCTGTATCATATTGTTTTCATCAGCCTCTACTATGCTATACATAAGCACACATGTGAACCCACACACATCTACCTCAAAAAAATCTGTATAGAAATCCTCACTAGAAAACAATTGTTAGAGATGTTACTGACATCTATGAGGATTCCCAATCATCTGTGTTGTAGTTCTAAGAGTAGTTCTAAACCCACTTTAATTTACTGATAAGAAGTGGCACAAGCTTAATTTGATTTTCAAGAGGTGTTAAAAAGGCTTTTCTCTTCCACTATGAGATACCCTGTTTACTCGTGATTAAAGGCCTTTTTTTTTTTCAGAAAAAAAAACCAAAACAAAACAAAACAAAACATTCCCAACTCTATTTTTTTTTGAAAGAATAATAACTTTTTTTCTTTCTTTCTTTTTTAAACTTGAGAGCTTACCTATTTCTTGGCCCTCAAAGAATGTAATGAAAAACACTCCTTGTCCAAAGGCCGTTGTAGAGAGAAGACACTACAACAGCAGAGGAGAAATAGGATATGAGCATCAAATAATTCGTTTACAACTGCTATGAAACTCATGAAAGTAAAAGCAAGCAAAAAATAAATAGGCCTCTGTTTCAAACAGACTAGTGGTCATTATTTCCTTTTACATTTTTACACTACTCCACCACATACCTCAGTGGTATTTGCACCACCTTAAAGAGCTCCACTGACCTACTTATCAATATTGGAAAGAATAGTTAATTTTATTGCAAGTTTTAGACCACCATAAGTCCACCACATACTGAAAATATATAACAGCATGCAAAGCAATATACTTTCTGCAGTAAGAACAGTGGTTCTATGCATTTTTGTAAGGTCAGAATTCAGCAAGAGACAGAGATAGCAGGAACATGTGCACAGGGTACTACCTGCTGAGATAGCATTCTTCTGAGGGAAATAACTTCCAAGAAGCAACATAAATTAAATATACAGTATGAGAAAAGTAAAAGATGGAAAATTACTGAGTTCAGTGATTCAATATAAAATAAAAGTAAGATTGATTGTCAATGTAAAAACACTGACAACCTTGTGAAGACTGATGGGAAGATTCAAAGCATTAAAAAAATTAGTAAGCATTGTTCAAAGATAACGTTCTATAGTTTGAAAGTGAGATTAAAGTTCATTTTATCTCCTGTTTTCAAGCAGATCAATTAAATAAGGTTTCTGTAATATTTAACACAAAAGGCACTCATCCTGCCAGCTATCTGACAATTATGCCAACTATGGCATAGGTTACTACTTAAAAAAAAATCATCAGTGGCATGGACTGCATGCTAATTCCCATTAACTGAGCCCCTGCCTCTTATATTCCCAAATTTCTAGCATCCCACTTGATGGCCTCTTCCCTCTCTTTAAATTCCATCCCATTTTTCACAAGTTGCTGCACGATTGTCAGCAATTGCAGCGTATGAGTTATTTTGTAATAACAGTGATTTTAAACCGTGCAAGTTATCTGACGTCTACTTTTCTCTCCCTGTAGGAGAGAAAATGACAAAATAACAAGAAATTCTTTGTGCCATTTTATGCTTGAATACTGCAGTCTTGCATTTGCACTTACATTTATGCAAAGGGTTGATATATTTTATCTGACCAATTGAAACAGAAAATACCAAGCAGAAAAACATTTTCCATTTTTAACATATTGTGAAGTGTTCCATCATCTTAATGTGATTTCATGTGTATATCTTTTAAAGGAACAAAGCCATAAAGTGTGAAATACAGTTTCCATTTTATGTTGATATTTGACGTCCAACTTGGGATATGGTACTTTAAGACAGTACAAAGGCATTTTGTATGTTGATAGCATACAAAAAACAAGAAAGGACATAGATATGAAGTAGTGGCAAGGAAATGTATCTTCAATGGTATTAACAAGAAAACCATTAGATAAATTCCTGACCTAATCCTCAGCTGCTCTCAATAGAAAAATCACATTCCTGCAAAAACAATGAGATTGAGATGATCGTGATTCAACAGCAAGAGGGCTGGATTTCTACACTCATCTTTTAAGCGATGACTAGCAACATTTACATATAAAATATAGTTCTTCTATTAACATTGAAATCCCTGTTATGATCTGTGGTAGATAAAGATGCACAGTACATCTACTGCTTACTGGCATTAAGCAACCTGAGTCTGTGCAAATGGTTTATGCTAAGAGTGCTCACAGAACAAATGTGAAATGCTTCAATACTTAAGATGAATTGTTCTATCTCACAGTAGGTAATCGCATTAATTAGTCACCTAATTGCTTCTGCTTCTGGAGTTACAGCAGTTGCAACCCACTGTATTTTTCACCAAAAAGAAAACAGACCACCTTAATTCTCAATCTCCTTCAGAAAAAAAAATGTGTCGAAAAAATTTGGTACATTTATCAAATTTGGCATAAACAGGAGACAATGCACGAGGAAACAGCCATGACAATAATTTGCTCAAGTTTTTCTAGGCCAAAAATTAGATCAATTGGACAGACTTTTCAAGATAACATACACTGCTCATATAAAACCATTGTAGAACTAAGCAGTAATAATAGTACAAATATTTTGAAGACAAATTATTTAGAGATATTATGCACATGAAGAATCTTTCTCTATACTTCTGTACGTTTACAAAATTTCCCTGAAAATTTATTTTTTATTCCTTTCTACAATCAAAAGATTTGCTCAACTGGCTATTAAGAAAAGAGTGACTTATTTCCAGTGAAACACAAAAGCAAAAAAAAACATGGGATAAAATAAGTAAATTATAATCTAAAGTTTTGGAATTAAGGTAATCCACATATGAAGAATAAATAGAGAAGGAAAAGAAATACTTACCAGTATAATCTGCTTAGTAAAACTCAACTGGTTCTGCAAGACCAACAAAACTATGTAGGGTAAAAAACTGATCATATACACAAGGCTGGCACACAGAGCTGCGGTATTGGCACTGCTAAAAAAAACTCCCAAAAAATAGCTTAACATAATAACTGTCACTCCAAAATCAAGGAGAAAAAGGAAGATGAGGAAACCATTGCTGTAAGTAAAGATACCACTTGCTTTTAAAATGACAGCCAGTGCACAGCTGCTTATTGTGAGCACAATTACATTCTCCAGAAACCAAGCAAAGAAGTGAATGGCTGGATGTACGCCCATTGTCTTCATATACTGCAAGATAATACAGCAGAGGGATCTGAAGTTAGAACAACACACTCATTTTGTTTTTTTAGCAAAACAAATTACCACCAATATATTATCAGTTCATCAAAGGGTGTCATCTTCCCTTCATATCGCTTGTCTCCTTTCCCTGTGTTACCCCTTCTGCTGCTCTCTCATGGACCCAACACTCTGTTCTGAGCTTATCACGTAGGAGCATAAAGAATCCCAGGCACTACACACATTTTTGCATGGGTTTGCAAGTCTAGATGTCAGATTACTGGGTATTCCAGTGAGAAATTTGCCTTTATGCACTCTAAAAAAGCACCAGAAATACAGTGCTGTGGGTATAAACATTTTTTTCCCCAGTCTATTGTTGAACTAAAAGTAAAACATGGGTACTTCTGAAAACCTTTATGTACACAAATATTTTAGCCAGCTATTAAATCTTATCCCTCTGTTTCTAGAAAATGCTTTTAAAAACAAGATAATACTACTGCAGAAGCATTTTTTATAAGATGATCAAAATGAACTTCACAAAGTTGAGATAATACTTTAAAGCATTCCAAAATCCATCTTACAAATCAAAGATTAGAGAAATTAAATAATTTCGCAAATTGAAAGGAGACAATTGAGAAAAATAAAGATCAGTACAATTCTTCAAAAAAAATCTCTATATAAAATTTACCATAAAAGCCTCAGTCAGTCAATATGCTTATCACCTGCTGAGACTAGTTCTTGGTCTACACAAATAATTCTGTCTCACTTTGTCATCCTCCTTCATATTTCTGACAATTACATGGTACATAGCAAGTTTTTAATTTAATACATGCAGGTGTATCATACTAGGCCAAATATGTCTAAGAATGAAAAAGAAACCAAAATATCAACCATTCTGATCACAAGATCTCACTTCAAGTTTCCACCTTCAAATTTTATGGATCTTTTGTTCGTTGTGGTTTGTCCCATTGAAAATATTTGCAAACTAAGGTGACTGACAGTCAAACTCAGAGCAACAGCTAGAACCTGAAGTTTCTACCCAGAATAAAAACAAGGAAAAACTAGAACAGCTAGATTTATGAGTACACAAAGGTACATAAATGTTTAATGTTTTGTATCTCGGTATGCTTTACGTTTTATTTTCAGAGGCTTAGCTCTCCCTTACCTCTTCGAGATGAATTTCTCTTTCATAAACCAGCTTGCGAACCATACTAGCAACAGAAACCATCCATGTTAACATCATCATAAGTGGGAAAAAAAACCCTATATTGTTCAAAAATCTATGAAAGAATATATATGCAGAATTGTTAGCCCCCGGAGATAAAAGATTTTGTAGTATTGTGTATTACTACAACTATTCTCTCATTATGCATAAAATAAGATCTCACATGAGCAATTAGAAATATTCTTATTAAGTTTAATTCAGCTGTATTTCATGCAACAAGCTAAATGTATGTTGAGTCACCATCCGTGGAAGTTATAATATATATTGAGTCACCATCCGTGGAAGTTGAGTCACCATCCGTGGAAGTGTTTAAGAGCCGTTTGGACGTGGTGCTCAGGGACGTGATTTAGCAGAGGGTAGTTAGTGTTAGGGTACTATGGTTAGGCTGTGGTTGGACTTGATGATCCTTGAGGTCCCTTCCAACCTGAGTAATTCTATGATTCTATGATTCGTATAAATTTATATCTGCATGTGACAACAACAGAACTAATGTAATCTTTCTTTAGGTGATGAGGCTCCACTCATAATCAAATAGAACTCAAATACATGCATTAAGCAACAACATGAGACAGCCAATTTTTACTCCACTGAGAAATGTCTCATCACCAACTATAATTTCTAATACTTAGGATGTTATGATGATTTTACAAAGAACAACTCTCCAATTTTTCTTTTGCTTGTACTAACTTTGCACCATATTTCATCACACTCATATTGTGAGTCAATTCTAAGCATGTAAAGAGGGCAATCGTTAATGGAATATGTTCTCCCCTGAAGAGTATAACCTGATCACACAACACGTTGACAAAGTTTTTGTCCAGCATACTATTATATAGTATAGATGCAAATACTTTGGAAGGGATCATTTGGCATTATGTGTTATGGTCCCATATCTTAACATTTGCAACACTGGTACTGAACATATTGTTTCAGTTCTGCATTAGGATAAGTCATTTAATCATTACAAAGATCTACTAGCTCACTAAGATCTCTTGTGTTAGCCCAATTATATAATTGAATTAAGAACAAAGTTTACTTACAGATCACTGGTATGACAAGGATAAGGCATGGCTTGCACCTGAATTGCTGGCTCTGAGATATCTAACCCAGTCTGTGCTGAAATTATTGCCCTTTCAATCATGTCTTGAAGAGGAATAAAGATATGACTGTATTTAAACCCATCAGATGGCAGCTTCTGGGGGTGAGATTTCCATGCTGGATTTTTAATCAAGTCCGTTCTCATGCTATAGAGAATGCTGGTTCTAATTGTATATGAAATGTGCTTCGTACGGAGATTGCTGGAATCTGCTGTCTTGTTCTTGGATGCACTGAAGATGATACCTGACAAAAAGAAAAAGCACTTCATACTCAAGCCTAAATGGCATATTATTTACATAGTTAACTCCTGATTTTTAACATCTCCTGACCTCCACTCAAGAATGGTGGGTTTCATACATTTTCATACATTCCTACATTTTTTCACATCCGTATTTATTCACACAATAAATGGGCTTGAAATAACTGTTTTACATAAGAAAATTACTGTGATTTGCTTTTTTGAACTGTAGTCCATCCTCTTTATAACCATATAGAACCCATTCTTGAAGACCAACTCCCATTTCATAAAAGAAATCAGTTACAAAATTTGTCCAAAGGATAAACATCCTTGAAAATGGGAGACAAGGAAAACAGTACCAACCCATTCTGATTTTTTAATTTCTGAGTCAGTTACTTCACTTCTGCTTTAGCACAGAAGAATTTGCATGTTTATCTTCTCAAGCACAATAAAAAGCATGGAGAAAAGTTTTATCTGTAGCTGGAAAGGTTAAGTCAAGTATTCGGCTTTTTTTTGTTGTTGTTCTAGATGACAGATATTTTAGTTTTTCCTTGATGAATGTGAAAAGTTGACTTTCTTTAGGAAAGGAGAGATATCTCTCTGATCCCTTGACTCTCAGAAATAAAAACTATATTTTATTTTACTCTACTGGAAATATTTTTTTGAAACTCATTTTCCGATTCAAGCAATCATTTGATTTTCTAAGACATCTGATAAATCTACTAAAACTTCAAAGGTTGCAAAGAAAGCAAGGTAAATTCAACATCGTTTTTTCATCTTACAACAGAAAGTAACATATGCCTATAACTGAGAATAGTTGTGCAATGGGCACATCAGATCCCTCAAAAAGCCATCTTCCATGTTCTCTTAAAGCATGCATGAGGCCATGATACCACAAAAACATGAGGCTTATGTCAGGTTACTTTTCTATATGATCCACCCTTCTTTAAGTGGAAGCAAAATGGACCTACAACATGACAGTTTCATTTTCTGTGGGCTAAGATGTCGGATTCTTCCTTTGAAGAGCTAGCCAATTTCATTCCCTATGAAGATTCGTTGAGAAATTCTATTTCTCCTACGTACGGCCTCTTGATTTTTATACTGATCTAAGGTTTCAACTTCACACACCGCAAGCCTGGGTACCATATGAGTGACTGAGCAACCATAGGATTCTACAATGAAGAGTTATTGTTAAGTTTTGGTTTAGTACAGTTTTCATGTTTCATTCTCTGTAACTGCTTTGACATGACTCGTTTTATACTTAAAGGAGTCTAGAGAGGCAATAAATAAACCAAACAACAGGAGAAAAAGCTTGGCACAGCTTATACTGACTTAAAAGGAGACATTACCTTTCCCTCTAATCTAGAAAGGCTACATGTAATTTAAGACTATTTATGCAAACAGGGAATATTTGTGCAGTAAGAAAAAAAAAGTGCTTGTAATTTAAACTCTGTACAATTAACTAATTATTGGCCATAAAGACAAAATGCAGAGAAAGCATAGAGAAAGCATGTAAAACCAAGGTGGAAGAGAAACAACATCAACTGATTAGCAATTAATTTGCTCTGAATGAACATATTTATTTCTATGAGTTGCTGGTTCAAGAACTAGATGTGTAACAGACAACAACTAAATTCTAATGTTTTTTGTCAACATACATTTTAAATACAATACTTACTAGCCAAAAAATTATTTTGCTGCATGAGTTCATGAGCTTTCTCCTCCAATTTATCAACAGACTCAAAGGGCTGGAAACGATCCAGTAATACACAAGAAGAGATATTTACTATCAGCTGTGACAACAGGTCGATTTGCCTACTTGCTGAGCTGTTAAGCATCTTGCCCATCATAATTTCTAAGAGAAGAAGAGGAAACAAATTAGACTGTCTTAGCTTTAAAGAATTAAACAGAACAAAATGTAAGTTCTCACTTTCATACCCCCAGAGAAGTAAATACCTTTTACATTAAAAAGGGAAGATTTTTAAAAGCTTAAGAATATTAGTCTGAACTTGTGGAAGTATAGTTCATGATGCATCAGTTTTTACAAGTCCTCAACTACTTTTCCCTTTAATTTCAGAATAATAAATACATAACAAGTTCCAGAAAAAGATAAGGTCCTCTAAGATGTAGGACTTACAACATTTCCTTATCCTCCCATAACCATTTCCACAAATACAAGAGATTTACTGTACTTGAGAAACATCTCTTTAACCTAGGAATGTATAGGCTAGTTCTCATCTCCTTGACACTGGAAATATTTCACGCAACTTGTTCTGTAGGATACAAACATTTTGATTCAAGCACCACATCTTAAAAAAAAAAACATCTGGATAAAAAGTTAAAACAGGTTTTAGTTTATCATGTTTATAGAACTAGTACCTGCATTCCAAGAGAGATGAGTCTTTTTGAAGGAGATCAGACCTCCATCTACTTTTAGAGAATGGAGCTGTACCTTTTAGTTTTAGAGAATAGCCAAATGGATAGCATGAGCTAGAAATAAATCTAAATTTATCTGTATTTAATGGAAGCAACTGAATTTCTTGCATAATCAAAAGTAAGTTATAAAGCACCCAACAAGATTTCTTCTTAAATTTTTCAAGACTTGTTTGAACATATAGGCTTTGAAAAGGATGGTTAATGACCTCATTTGGTAACAGTGAGGACAGAAAATACTGGACTGGTGTAGGTGTTATGCAGCAGCATAGGAAATAAATACAACCGTAAGGCAAGTAAGTGGAAAGATATATGTAGCAGTCTGAAGAAGAGACACGATTATCAGTGAGAAGGATAAAGATCAACAAAGCAGAAGCACAAGAATCAGAAGCCTACAACTCAGAAGACAAGCAAGCAATGATAGAGTAAATTCATAGGTTGAGAGGAAACAGCATCAAACATCTTATTACTATCCTTCAGGAGAGCAAAAAAGGAAATACACGTTTTAATTGTTCTGTGGCATTAGAACAGAGTATTTCAAATATTAATCCCAAGTAATAGGGTTAAGCTATAATTTATTTTTATAAATGTGCATGCATACATAACCGTATTCATATAGAAACAGCTGATCCTTTTAAGATCTTAATTTGAAATAAAATATTTAACTGTTTTTTTTTTTAAACTCAGTAATTACACTATTGAATATTTTAGCATTAAAAAATAACGACTTTACTACTTCCTTGGAGTATGGCATAGTTAAATATTTCTCAAATTCCATTTCACAGTCTGCAAGAACTTCTGTACTATAGCATAGAAACATCATCTGTACATCACAGAATGGCCTAATGGCCTTGATTTGAAAGCTAGTACTAGCTGCATACACTAAAAAACACAGCAAGTAGCATCCGTAACTCAATCCAGAGATTCAGGCACAGTATCCTCTCTAAGCTGAGGAGCTCGAACTTGTATCTGCCATCTTTCAGGATTAGTTGCTTAACCACTGCATTGTTGGATAGTCTGGGTCAGGAACAGTTTAGTTTGCTCATCATGGTGAAACTGGACCACAACATAATTAAAATAAAAAAGCTAAGTAAAATAGTTTTAACTTCTTAAAAGTTCCCCTGTCATAGGCAAGGCTGCCATACACCAGCTCAGGCTGTCCATGGCCCCATCCAAGCTGGCCTTGAGCACCTCAGTTTCTCTGGGTAGCCTGTGCTAGTGCCTCACCACTCTAAATAAAGAATTTCCTCCTAACATCTAATCTAAATCTCCCCTCTTTTAGTTTAAAAGCATTCCCCCTTTCCCTATCACTATCAAACCGTGTAAAAAGTTGATCTCCCTCCTGATTATTAGCTCTTTTAAGTACTTGAAGGCCACCGTGAGGTCTCCCCATAGCCTTCTCTTCCCCAGGCTGAACAAGCCCATCTTCCTCAGCCTGTCTTCATAGGAGGTGCTCCAGCCCTCTGATCATCTTCTTAGCTCTCCTGTAGGCTAACTCCAAAAGCTCTGCATCCTTCTTGTGCTGGAGGCCTCAAGCCCCAACACAGTACTCCAGATGCGCCCTCACAAGGGCAGAGTAGCATGCGTGTATCGAAACAGATACAATTCACAGGAAAGCTTTAAAATTAAGATATAGAATTAAGGTTCTCTTTTATCTTTCTCAATTATAAATCTAGTAAGTATGAGTAAAAACCTCATCAAAACTGTTTATACTCATACCTTCATGCTTTGTTAAATAGAACTCATCCCTCATCTCCCACTTAATTCATTCAACACACTGTTAAGTAACTGGGAGAAAATATAACTCTTTTCTATAAAGCTATAAAGCAGAAGTGCTATTTAAGTGAAAGGTAGCAAGAAAAATTGGAATATAGGAGTAATTTTTGAATCAGCATAGGATTCAGTGATGACTTTAGAGCTATTTGTTTGCTTCCAGCTCTCATACATGGGAGCTGTTTCATGGCAATGAGGGCAGTAGAGGAAAAAGCCAGCCATGAAAGTTGGCTGTTGTTTTGTTTGTTTGGTTTGTTTTAATCTTTCCTGCCACATCCCAGGTCATAAATAGCCAAAACAGAAATTTCTTAGCTGTGAAATACACTGTACTTCTAGGAGAAATCACTGAAGAAGACTGAAAGACAATAAGAAGACTCAGGGAGCAAAAACATAAAAAGAAGAGTTTGCTGCGCAGTTGCTTCCTTGTGCCTCTTGAGAGGTTTATAAGGATTGCTCCCAGCAAACAGCTCATAAGCTCTAGCAGGATAGGGCTTATAGAAAAATTGGTTACACCCAGGAGATGATTGCAAATTGCTGGATTGGAAAGCAAGCAAAGAGATAGACTTGCAATGCCCACACAAGGCTAGTTTACAAAGTGAAGGTGAGTTTAAGAAGAAAAACACAAACTTATCTGTCTGCATTTCAATATTTACTTTGCTCCAGATAAGTAAAACTGACACAATACTCTGTAAAAAAGTTTTAGAAATGTGTAAGTTTGTGAGGAGTCTCCTAGCACAATCGTTTAGAAGAGCAAAAAATAATTCTGCATCAATTCACTCAGCATCACGTGAAACTTTCCAACAGAAGTTGCAGGGTAAATGAAATGTTTCTAATCCCATTATTTATATTTATAGCGTCATAGTGAAGTAAAAACATACAAACACAAGCACCTTGGATTTGAGAATAATTAGAAGGCATCTCATTGTAAACATATCTGTAAAAAGAAACATCAAAGGCCTATATAAATGCAGAAGAGTGCTCTATCACTCCGCATCAAGATCAGCTTAACATAGGCACAAAACCTGTAAGATCTATCACCTATATTGATTTCTCACTTTTTATGATAAATTTATCAATTGTATTATATTAAAATATATTCTGGTTTCATAAGCTATTCTACTTTAATGATTTCCTGTATTTTCAGTCCAAGACTATTAAACATTTATTACAGTCAAATGTCCCTGACTGTTAAAAAGTCACAGCTTGAGAAATCTCTGCACAGACTTCTGTGATGAAGTGTCCACAACAGTGAAGATGTACCTTATGACTTGAAAGATCTTGATATCTTCTTAACAAGATAGTTTGCCCACAATCTGTCATACTGTTCCCTGTGTTAGGTCTGTACAAACAAAATACATCTGCTGCTCAGTTAATACATTGACAGTTATATCTCCAGGAGGTCCTGTAGTTTAAGAGACTTGGTCTTCCCTGCTTCTAACTTTCTAGTTCTGTATTTCTGCTCCTGTATTTTAATTATGTTGTGATCCTGCTTCACAATGATAGGCAAACTGTTCCTGATCCAAACTAGCCAACAATGCAGTGGTTAAGCAAATAATTCAGAGAGATAGCAGATAGAAGTTCGAGTTCTTCAGTCCACAGAGGATACTGTGCCCAAACCTCTTACTTTCGGGATTGAGTTATGGACACTACTTGCTATGTTTTTTAGTGCATGCAGCTAGTACTAGCTTTCAAATTTAGGCCATCAACTTCAATTAAATCTCAAATGCTATGTATGCAAAAGAAAAGCCAAGAACTTCAGCTCATGCCAACCACAAATAGCACCAGCTCAGAGTAGTAGTACAATTAAAGACTGAAGACACATTTCATCTTTCACATTATCACCTGCCTAGAGATGGGTACCAAAATCAAATAAAAGTTGCACTTCAGGTACTCAATTTTTTAGTTTTATTTTTAAAGATACAAACTTAATTATTTAACTGTTAACAGTAGAGCAGACTTAGTAATTTGT
>PPHD01001581.1:0-41706 GCA_002909625.1 Bambusicola thoracicus | reverse complement strand
GGGCAACCTGGTCTAGTAAATGGGGTGGTTGGTGGCCCTGCCCGGCAGGGGGGTTGGAGATTCATGATCCTTGAGGTCCCTTCCAACCCAGACCATTCTGTGATTCTAAAGAAAAGATCAGCCGTGGGTGGTGTTAGGACACCAATATTCTCTTTCCTAAACAGGTAATGAACTGTATTCTCCCCTAGCAGCGCTTGTTAGACAGACCACACAAAAGAAACTTGCCAACTCCATCTACCAAAAAGGTGACGTGTGAGGTCAGAGTATTATTCTAACGATCTTTCTGACATTCAACTCCCAATATACATACAGGTTGAAAAGGAAAGGGAAGGTACTACATGTAGTCTCTAGAGTCAAGCTTGAGAAGGAAGGTGACGATTAAGTTAGAATTTTATGTAAAGTATACAGCCCTTATCATTATTTCTTAGGCAACTTCTCATGTCCATCAAGAACAGATTTTACACACGGTGTGCAAGCTAGTGTGTGGCACAAAAGAAGGCACTTTCCGCCCCATCCAGCTCCAGATCTCCCCACTGGAGCGAGGAGAGAAAGAACTCACTCCTGACTGCTCAGGAGATACCCAACATGGTCCAAATTCATTTGTGAGAGGGCTTGCACTCCCTCCTTTCTCAGCTGGAAGGGACGGTTAGAAGGCCACTAGCAAATTAATGAGCAATTTCTCAAGAGCAGAGCTTAAGAAGGGAAGCACAAGAGAGAGTCATCGTTAAATATTTTTATCCCTTCAGGAGCTTAGGTACAAAAGCTGATGCTTCCCTCTTCACTGTTCTCCAGAAGGTATACTATATATCTATCAAAGCTAATAGAGAATAAAAGAGCCTGAAAAGGCTCAGCTGTAACCTCCACCAAGGGTAAGTGCACCTGACCATACTGCACAGTCATCTATTCAGTAGCTCCTGGAGCATGTGAGGATAATCTATTCTTTTCTTGCCCCAAAAGACCAACCATGTACTTCCAGTTCTATCTCCACAGATGAGACCAGTGATGAAAATGCAGGACACAGGACTGGGCCAACCATTTAAGCTGAGGTCTAGGTCTCGCAGGAGAGGGAAACTCACAGGAGTTCTTAATCTGGTCAATTTGCAAGCAAAAATAAATTCCCAGTGAGAACAGCAATTCACCTTTCCCATGTCAAATGTTCATTGAGGGATTCTGAATAAATTGAAAACAAATAAATATATAAATAAAAATCCTCTCACTGATTAGATAAATTATAGAATGATTTGTTCATCAGAAGAAATAAGTGTGTATATGAATATAAATGCATATATGAGTAACACATCTCTCCAAGTGGCTGAATATCACCTCAACACCCCAGAGACCGATTCCAAACCATCTATGAGGCACCTGCACAGAAACCAGAAGTTCAAATATTTTAGAGAGTGTGAATGAGCACATCTAGATCTACATCTGCAGTACACTATGCAGCACTGTGGAGCAGCTGTACAAGTGCACACAATACAGCCAAATCCTCTGAGGAAGCAAGGAAGAGCACATCTTTAGTCCTGACCATGCTTCTTCCAAGATCTAGGTACCTCTGAACAATACTACACTGTGCTAGAAGGACAGGCTAGCTCAGATGTTGCTCAACTGTCTTTACAAAGAACAAGGGTTTCCTTACAAATTTGGATCTTTTTTTATATTGGAGTTAGCTTCTGCCAAACAAATAGACTAGCACAGAATTACCCTCTGATGGCTGTACTCAGAAGCAGTGCTTTGTAGATGTTCTGCACAAAGATGCAAGACAAGCATGTGATATGCCCAGGATGAAAACGTTCTTAATGAAGGCCATTCTTCCTCAGGCAGAATGAGCCTTGAAATGATCCTTGAAATGACCTGAGACCAGCCAGGTTAAAGGAAAAGGATAGGGAAAATACTATTCAAAATGTCATTTTTGTGACAGCATTGTCAAGAGGACTCACACCATGCCAAAGGAGGTCTGTTTTACTCATCTGAAAAAGCAGTCTCCTTCCTCACTGAGATTTGTTTTAGTGTCAAGAGGAGACAGGTGCCTGTTAAGAAACATACTGTACAAGGCCTCAGAAAGGCCTGATCTACCAAATCATAGCCACAAGGCCACATCTCCTCCAGAGTCCACTTCTTTGGAGATATTCAGGACCCACCTGGATGCTTTCCTGTGCAACCTACTGTAGGGAACCTGCTTCAGCAGGGAGTTGGACTTGATGATCCCCAGAGTCCCTTCCAACACCTACGATTCCGTAATTCTGTTATCTGGGATCTCTCAGCCTTTGCCTGGTAACGCCACTCCTTCGCAAGCAAGCATCGTCATGTACTATGCAAACCAATCTGTAAGGCTAGTGGGTTTGGCCAAGGTAAGCCTCAGCTACCTCAGCAGAATCAAAGATTTACCTCAGCAGACTGCATTTAAGATCACTCTTTTCTCCCTGCCTCAGATACACTTACTGCTACACAAGAAAACCAAATGAGAGCGTGGACGATGCTGCCTTCACCACATTAAGGTGAGGTCCCAGAACAACACTTCAAGGCAGCTGGTCCTTAACACATTCCCTTTCCTCTTTCACCCTGTGCCCACCTTGGTATTTAAGCATTTTAGTGAAGGAGAGAGGCTAGTAAGGGAAAGCCGGTCCAAAACTGCTATGACTAATTCTGTTTTTCCTCCTGTAGCTTTTCATCAGTTACTACATTTTAGGCTATCATGTGGCACAGCACAAATGGAAGTGAGATTACATAATGGAACTGACTGCTCTCTTCTATATACTTACTTTGTCACTAAGTAGTTTTGATTACAGGATAAGTCCAGAAACGGTAAAAACAGCAAGCACAGCAGTTTTACCCAAGCAGGGATGTAATTTCAATATTATTGATATAGTCCAACAGGAACCACACACATTAATTTTCAAGCATGCCAAGTGCTGGAATAAAGAACACCAAAAATCAGATTGCCACAATGCCAGTGCTAGCTGTGTTCCTTCCTGCAAAACATGCATGCTGAGACCCAAAACACATATGTAGG
Source organism: Bambusicola thoracicus (assembly GCA_002909625.1). Lineage (NCBI taxonomy): Eukaryota > Metazoa > Chordata > Aves > Galliformes > Phasianidae > Bambusicola > Bambusicola thoracicus. The sequence goes on along the minus strand of PPHD01001581.1, from coordinate 38,693 downwards.
TTTCACTGGCTCCTACCATTATGATCCTCCCTGTCCTAGCTTGCATGAGCCATCTGTTACTACTTAGCAGACAGTCCTACACAGTAGGATACGCAGTCCTGAAGAGTAGATTGGTACCATTTATGTGAAAAGGATGAAATAAACCGCCAACAAAAACACTGTTATGAAATGCCTTGACTAAATTACTGTAAGAGTTGCTTGTAATTTACCTACTTGAAAAGTATAATTTTAACTATGCCAAATAAAGTGATAAAGTGATATACCAAAGCAGGAACTAAGCCACAGGACAGTTTCAGTCTCTATATGGTACCACTCATGAAGAGGAAGTGGAAAACAGAAATCATGCTGGGGCTCACCTAATAATTCTGTGGTTTAGATAGTAATATCCAAAAACACCATGGGAATTAATGACCTTTTGCAAAATTCTGAATCCCTGTGATTTGGGGGAATTCTTGTTCACCAGACTATACAGAAAGATAAGAACAAAACAGTGACTGCTCTGAACTATCCTGCCTTTCTCTCAGTCCAACAGTTTAGCAATAGTAATCACAAGCGACAATAGGATGAAGCTGCAGTGATGGAGGAAGGGGCCATCAGAACAGAAATAACCTGCTCTACCCCCAAATCCACTCAGCTTCAAGATGAATACTAGGATGAATGACCACTTCCTTCCATGAGCTGTCACTCCGACACCCACTAGCACAAAACAACAAAATACACATTACACCGTAGATAGTGAGAGACCTTAATTTAACTCTGACATAAAACCAAATGCACTGAGCATTAATTTCTTCCCAACAGGTCTCACTGTGGGCGTGGGGAAATGCAAAGATCTATCGCATAGGCTACACACAAATAGGCTCTCTGTGAAAACAAACCCTGTTCTTCTTGAAGTCCCCAAACTAAATGCTTCCCATGAGCAATAATGTCTGAAAGCCTTATTCTCACAACCTGCTCTGGTTTTCAGTGGCAGCCTGGGAGTCCGAATCTGTCCATTTCAGCAGAACTCAGCCTGAGCCCAAGGTGGTACTAATGCACTTTTCCTGCACTAAGGCAGACTCCAGGGAGCTGCTGTGCTCAAGAAAGCTGTATGTTGTTGCTGTCTAATTAAAATTCACCTATGAAAACTGCCAAGAAGTCTTCACAGCTGTCATAGCATCCATTTCACATGTAAATTAGAGACAAATTAGTTAAGAAGGCGGTCCAATTCCTAGGAGCACTTGGCAATCTCTCAGAAAATCCATGACAGAATACACAAATCACAAAATTTTGTACATTGGTCTTTAAGCAAAGCTTCATTTTAACAAAATCCTTCTCCACTGATGCCCACGGGAAGATAAAATACACAGACTTGCTGTTCTGAGGTCAACATTTAAACTTGATCCCGCTTGCCACACTTGGTACATACCATGGAGATAACAGATCACAGACATTTGGTACGAAGAGGATAAGGACATTCTTAAGTTAGTACACCATTTCCTTCCTTTGGGGTAAACGTGTCAACAAACCCTTCTTAGTCACCAGTCAAATCACCTTTCAGAACAGAGGTGGATGTCCATTTACAGAACCGTGCATTTCATTCCTCAAAGGAAACCATTCTTATTTTCCACATGAGGGGAAATCAATTTTGTTCCCCACAACAGGGCTTGCCCTGTCTGTGAGGGCAGGAAAGGTGCCTAGGTCATTCCCAGCAGTGGATGCCCACTGAGTTGGGGGTCTAGTGCCATTCACAAGATACTAAGCAACTTGATGCGCTCTTTGCAGCACATTGTGTATGCATCTTTAGAATAAAGTAGCATTACAGCCTGCTAATTTCATAGCTCAGAAACAGCCAACTGCTCCATCCAATTTCTTTCCACAAGCAGTATTCATTAGACTTCCCAGAAATACTTCCTGTAGTCTACAAACTACCTTAACAGCAGGGAAAATTCAATTTTTATTTCAACTTGCTATTCCTGCAATTGAAATAAGATGTCAAAGGGAGTGCCGCTGTTTAGTAATGATTACAGTCAGAGGCTTAAAATAACTGATTCAAAACTATGCCCACTTTGACTGTCAAACTGTTCCTTAGACATCTTGCTTGACTTGCATCATTATCTCCCTCCTAAGTATGGGTGTAACAATTATTATTTTTTACATACTACCACTGGTAAATAAATCTGAAGATTTTGTTTCCCCGTTAGTAATTAACCAGTGCTTCTTATGAACAGAAAAGAAAAAATGTAAGACATAACCATCAATGCTGTAAAAAAGTCCCCACCTTATTAATCCATCAGGAGCAGCCAGGTTCCATTTCTTCCCCAGATTTTAATACAAAGAACACTTACTCTGCCATGCCCTCTGATTCTGGTCAGATACTCAGCATTTATTCATCTACCAGCTGACTTGCGTGTGATCTCACAGCACACTATCTCTCATTAACACGTATACAGATGAAGTATTTTGCTCTTGCATTCTTTAGTTTAGGCTTTGTTTTTATAGAAGCTGCAACATTTTACACACAATTCTACCTTCTTTGGTGTCCATTCAAGCCCCCGGAGAAGCCCACATCTTCCTGCAGAATGACATTGTGCTGCAGAATCAAAGGGCAAGTCCAGAGACACAAGGTAAAGACTTTTCAAGTCTTCCATCTTATCAATTCAATGAAAAAAAGAAAAAAATAGGTTTATCCTGCTGTGATATCCATCACAAGAACAAGTGATAAACCCTCCCAACCTCAATCTTAATTCTGCCATTAACACTTGAGCAAAGTCACGGTAAGCCACAGGCTCTCTACTGCAATTTATCAGTATTGGGCACATGGGCTTTAGTATCACAATCCCCAGCAAACTGAGAAACCACTCAGCACATCAAGGATAAATATCTGCACACTTTTGTCTGCTACTTCTACCCTGCTTTGTTTTAAATGAGTGATGTTCTCCTCTCTATACAATGGGTTTGTCACTTCCAAGTCATACTCACTAGGACAGAAAAGCAGGATGGAGAAGTCCTATACTCCCCAGAAACTACGTAGATACAGCAAAACAGTTTGAGTTAGGAAAAGACCAGGTACCAATGGTACTGCAGGCTTAAGATGACATTTACCAGGTTTATTTTGAGGCAGAAAAGAAAAAGGAGGAAGAGTGAGCTATGGGAACTCCAGTATCCAAGTCAGGGAAACATTCTGTTTCACCACACCTGAATATTAAGCATGAGAGAATTTAAAAAAACAATAAACTAACTTCATAAGACAATCCACTCACTGGTTTTAAGCAAAGAAAGATGACTCTGCAAGATATTCTACACATTTCGTATGGACAAAGCTCAGTATACCGACATGCAGTCATCAACATCAGCTGACAATACTTCTTAAAATGCCATTTCACATCATATGCTTTCGCTTACTATTACTGCATGAGTATATAGAGCAAATAAACTTTCAGAAAGCGAACATTACTGCCACGTGAACTCTGGCTTGGGTGTACAACTGTCTTGAATCATAGAATCACAAGGTTGGAAAGAATGTACAAGATCATCTAGTCCAACCGTCCTCCCACTACCATTGCTACCACAAGCCACTAAACCATATCTAGTAGTTCCTCAACCAGACGCCTCTTGAACACTGCCAGGGACAGCAACTCCACCACCTCCCTGGGCAGGCCATTGCAGTGCCAGTGATATTCCACTGACTTGAGCTCCAGACCCCTCACCAGCTTCACTGTCCTTCCCTAGACACGTTCCAGGGCCTCAATATCTTGGTGAGGAATGGTACTAGAAGAAGAACTGTTTAACTTTTTCTCATTGATGAAATGGTTCTTTTTTTATAGCATTACTAGCTTGAATGTAACTAAAAGCAAAGATTCAAAATATAATTTTAAAATTCTTGATATCCTTCAGATGGAGAGCTCTGCCATCTTATGTCTTCAGTATATTCAACAGTGCTGGAAAAAACAGGAAGACATTTTGGTCTAACACCTTGTGTGAAACTGCAAAGCCCAGCATTTCAGGAAATTAGAAGGATAAATCAGCTCGGCGGCTGTGGCTCGGTTATGTCCTTGTTCATCTGGGGGACTGCATTGCTCTAGCAAGCAGCCTGGCTCCTTACTGTAACACCGGATATCCTTCAGGGCGCAGGGGTGAATCCCTTATGGTCCTGGCTATCTGAGGTCAGTGACTGAGGGAGGAGGGAATACTTTAAATCTGATACTTCTGTTAAAAAATAGCTATGGAGCAGCACGCTCAGGTTTCGGTAAAACAGGGACCGAGTTTGTTTTAAGCTCAAGAGCACACTTCTCTCTAAGTACTGCAGCTATATAGTGCCAGATCACAGAAACTAAGGCAACTTTTCTGTACCCTTCTGGACAATTTCACCAGCTGGAAATTCTCTCTGCCACAGATGTATCTATTTTAAGGACAACTATGTTTCACAGAAGAAAGCAAGGAGCTGTTGTCTACAAAACACAAAATTCCTGGAGGTGGGAGGTTTTATTTTTGTTGCTAGTTTCAGTTGAAAAAAAAAAACAACACTAACTGTGGGATACAGAACTATTTATGACCATGCTCCATCACACCACTCCTCTGGACAGCAAGCACCTGGGCTATGACAGGGACTGCCTTATCCCACTGCCAAACATGCATGGAGACCCGAAGCACAGAGCTGCTGCTTCTATCAGAAGAGGGGTGGCCAGCAGGGACAGGGAGGTGATTGTCCCTCACTACTCTGCCCTCATGAGGCCCCATCTGGAGTACTGCGTCCAGGTCTGGGGCCCCCAATACAAGAAAGACATGGAGCTGTTGGAGAGGGTCCAGAGGAGGGCCATAAAGATGATCAGAGGGCTGGAGCACCTCCCCTATGAAGACAGGACGAGGGAGCTGGGCTTATTCAGCCTGGAGAAAAGAAGGATGCGGGGTGACCTCATTGCTGCTCTCCAGTACCTAAAGGGAGTCTACAAAGAGGAGGGGAGTCAACTCTTTACAGGGGTAGATAATGGGAGGACAAAGGTTTTAAGTTGAAGCCAGAAGATTTAAGTTGGATGTCATGGGGAAGTTCTTCACGGAGAGAGTGGTGAGGTGCTGTCACAGGCTGCCCAGGGAGGTTGTGATGCCCTGTCCCTGGAGGTGTTCAAGGCCAGGTTGGATGGGGCCCTGGGCAGCCTGGTCTAGTATTAAATGTGGAGGTTGGTGGCCCTGCCTCTGGCAGGGGGGTTGGAGCTTCATGATCCTTGAGGTCCCTTCCAGTCCAAGCCATTCTGTGATTCCACACTAGAAAGACACACAACAAAAGCATTGCTTTGAAGCAGGGAGAACAATTAGAAAATAATTAAAGCAAGAATATTTTTCCAGAACAAAGTGTTTATGTGGAAGCCTGCAGGCAAAGAAGTCAGTTATACCATACTGCCCAAACACAGAGCTGCACAAAAATTTTTTATGCTGTCTGATAGAGATAGGACATAGGGGAATGGCTTTAAACTAAAACAGGGGAGACTTAGGTTAGATGTTAGGGGGGAATTTTTTACCCAGAGGGTGGTAAGACGCTGGCACAGCTGCCCAGAGAAGCTGTGGTGCCCCATCCCTGGAGGCGCTCAAGGCCAGGTTGGATGGGGCCCTGGGCAGCCTGAGCTGGTGGTGGGCAGCCTTGCCCACGGCAGCGGTTGGGGCTGGATGATCTCCAAGGTCCCTTCCAACCTAAGCCATTCACTGATTCATGATTCTACGATCCCACACACACCCAGCAAACACTCACCTCTCGCTGCTTCCTAGAGAGGCCGTGAGCTGCCATGATCTCACCAGCCACGACAAAAATAAACTAGCAATGCCATCCCTGCAAAACATGTGTTTTTTCTTCTTGAAAGCTGTGACCTTCTGCCAGTACTTCCTGATCCAACCTCTCTCTATTGCTCCTTGCTTTATGAGAACAGGCAGCAAGGAATAAACTTGGGCTTGGCCTCTCTGTTACAGGAAACAATACTAAACCACTCTGCTAGCCAGCTCCCAGTGCCCCAAGATCCTGATTCCTTCCTTGAGAGTCTTTAAACTGCACTTGCCTGTAAATAAAAACTGCAGTTTGAAGGTAAAGCACAGATAGTCTGGGATGAGGGAGATGGATGTAAGTTTCTAAGTTGTTTTGCTCACATAACTTAACTCAGCAGCTTTCCCCTAAATATACATGAAAAAGAAAATTAGTCCCAGATAATATGCAATCACAACATTAGCTCGCAACTACAAATTGTGACTGCTTCAACTGACTTAAAAACGCAGCTACAGAAAAATTATCTGAGGATATCCAAACATAGTATCACAGAACGTCCCGAGTTGGTAGGGACCCATGAAGGATCAGAGTCCAACTCCCGAGTATCAATGAACTGTAAGCTGAGAGGAGGTTAAAAAAAAATCTAAACATAAAATAATATCATAAATGGTATGGGTAAATGTAACCACACTGCAATCAGTGCATGTCACAGAGCAAAAGGCATCTCAACCAGCTTGGAGCAGATGCAGTCGCAGAAATGACCGCTGCACTGAGGTGCAGAAATCAGACCTAACATACTGGTATTTTGGTTACTTGTTTGTTTGCAAAGGGAAACAGAAGTGACACGTACTTAATTATGTTATCATTCCAAGCCTAATTAGAGCAATTTAGATATTAAGTACTACTGAAGTGAAGAGCATACAAGAGGATTGAGTTCCTATCTTTTCTTTTGTAACTGCTCGTCTAGAAAGTGTCCAGAGGTTCAGTTTCTCCACAACCAACGACTTTCAGTGCTTGTTCAGGCCCCAACCCCAGCCATGACTTGAAGCCAACACACTCCATACATCACCAAAGGGGAGGGCCTTGGTTCCGCCTGGTTGGACTGACTCAACGCATCCCGTGACAACAGGTGATGCTATAAACTGGCTTAAGTTTAACATTAAGGTCCAAAGAAGAACGTCAACATTATGTGGAATATTCTAGAACTTCTTGTTTCTTTCAAAGCTTTGCAGTTTTTAGGTCTTTTTTTTCTCAAGCTGGTTCCATCCCTAAGAGGACAACCTCCACCAAAGTTTTCAGTTTCGATACAGCTCCCATTTAATTTTTTTACAGTCACACAAAGATGACTGCTTTGTCACATTCTATTGCAAAGAATGCTGAAAGAGATCTTCTAAACTCTTCAAAGTCACTGCCAGACAAAGCAACCCACAAGAAACTGTCCAAATTATATTCGAGCCTCAAGTGGTTATCAGGGGGCTCTCTGCACTTCCAATTTTTAGGGAAACGTAAGGGTTCCTCTTACTGCAATGTTCACAGGGTTTCAACCCATCCACCCCTCCCATCTCCCTCTGCTGTACCATACACCCATGCTTTAGGCCTGCTCCCCATATCCACAGACTTTTGCAGATTAAGGCCATCACCTCATCATTCATGCCACCACTTTTCCTTAGCAAATAAAACAACAACAAATACATTTCACCCTGATCCACCCATATCCAAACCCAGCTCTTGCTTTGCTCAAAGCTCCCGAAGAGTAACTCCCAGAAGGAAACCACAAGACACAACTGCAGCCTTCTGCCCAGCTCAGGCTTCTTGTGGTGCACTTGTTCCTTATAAGGTTTTTAGCACTCTCCCCATAACAATCCATATGAAAAAAACATCTGGAAAACATCTTGCAAAATGGAACATGGAAATTATGGCAAAATTAATATTAAAAGCATATTAACAGCATCACCTGCATTCCTTTATCACAGCTCCTGAAAGTCCCGTGGCCTACTCCCTCAGCTCAACGCTATGAAATAACAGTAATCCAGCAAGACACAAGCATGCCATGCTTCGCAGTGTGCTTCAGAGGCCCTTCAGAACACAAGACATTTAAATGCTTCCCTCTCGTAACCCAGAAATGCTACAAAGGCACTGTGCAGAACATGCAAGCCATCTGGCCACTCAAGTGAGAGAAAGCTGAAATGGGAAAGAGGGCTCCTCCATAGATAGGGAGGATCTATTCTCTAGGAGACTACTACATGCTAATTAATAGTGATAAGCCTAAAGAAATGGCACTCTGCAAGTAAAAATGGCTTTACTGTAACTGTTACCTGCTCTCAATCATCACCTCTGTAGTCATCCTTCTAAACATTTGATGTCTGCACTGGAGAGAGGCTAACGGGATTTTCACCAGCAGGTGTGGTGGATGCTGAATGCATTCAGCGTTACGCTAAAGCTAGAATCGCTGTAACAAATTGCATTGGACTTAAAAGCACGTGAAAGATTGAAGGAGATACTTCTACAAGAGTGTAAGCTTGTAGGATGTGCATGCACGAACAAGCTTTCCAGATATCCATCTATTAACTCATTTGCACATAAATTTGTAGGATAGTTGCAACACCAGAAGAAACGATAAAAATCCAGAGAGGGAGACAACTAATGGTACCGTGTAATCTAATTTACCTTCCTGGCAGCACGAGGAATTGACAAATAGTCACATAATGAGAGATCAAATCAGATTCCTGGATCCATTTTAAATCCCCTAGGTTTATCTACAGTAATTGTCTCCATTTCCTTGATAAGAGAGGCTACCAGGAGCCAGCATCCAAGAAAAAGGATTTGACTGCTTTCTTGAACAAAAAGGACTAGCAAGACCTCCTGAGCACCCGTCCTAGAATTTTTATTGGCATTATTTAGACCATGCAGCAGTTTGCTTAGAGCAGAAGTGAACACTAAGCAGCAGTGATCACTACACAGACAGCACTACCACATACCACCTGTGAAAGATCAAGGTCTTCTACCACAGCTTGTGGTAGAAGATCCAGCCTATACCTTCCCAAATATAATTGAAGCACTTCAAGCTGAGCACTCTCGCCCTCCATCAGTCCAAAGTGATTTATTATGCAAAAAATTATCATCCCCAAGCTAGAGAAGTGTCCTTGATACAAACTCCAAGATGAAGACGTGGCAAGTACCTCATCGAGACATCATCTGAGTTACATAGATAGCAAGGTAAGAAGCAGCATTTGGTCAACAGTAAAAATCAATTACACTCCTAAACAAGGTTTTTCTACAATGCTAATTGTAACAAAACATGAATGGAATGGAACATAACTCCTCCAGAAAAGGCTCAAGGGAGGCCTTATCTTTCTCTACAACTGCTTGAAAGGAGGTTGTGGAGAGTTGGAAGTCAGCCTCTTCTCCAAGGTAACAGCAATAGCACAAGAAGGAATGGCCGTAAGTTGGATATTAGGAAAATTTTCTTCTCAGTAAGAGCAGTGAGGCAGTGGCACAGGCTGCCCATAAAGGTGGTGGAGTCACCATCTCTGGAGGTGGTCAAGAGCCATATGGATGTGGCACTGAGGGACATGGGCAGTGGGCATGGTGTGATGGGCTGCTGGTTGGGCCGGGTGATCTTAGTCGTCCTTCCAACCTTAATAATCCTATGATTCTATTAATGGACATCAGCAATGCAAAAGCTATACAGTTTTGCCAATGTCTGCTCCAAAATATACAAGTCTACTAAAGCTGGGAAAGCAATTTGCTGGCAAGAAGGAGAAAGACGTTAGGTCTGCGTGATATCTGAAGCCTGCAGACACAACAAGGCAGCTTCACGCCCGCCAGTCCTCACCCAGGCACACTGGGGCCCAGAGGGCAACTACTGCAGAGCCCACGTCTAAGTCACAACTTTATCTACTCTGTTCTCTCTCACTTGGAGTTGACATGTTCACAGGCAGGACTGCAATTAAGGGTTTTTTTATACCATAGCTTTGATGAAAACAAGAAAATCCCACACCAAAGCGAAGACCCACTGGGTGAGTACCTCAGCAGGAAATTTAGAAAGCCAAATCCGGAGCTATGCTTCTGAACACCATCTATTTTTAAATCCAGTTATTCATTTAGCCAACAGAAAGCACCTTGGGCAGCGCTCACAACACCGTTATCTTTAATCTTTCACGTATGTCATTATGAGAACAGAAGGGGAAAGAACTGACCTAAGGAGGAAAGGCTCGAGGTTTGTGGCCCGAACAATGGAGCACTTCAAATCCATCAAGTCGGGGATAACGTGCACTTTTGAAAGTGAGATCTTTCTGGATTTCAAATAATTGAGTGCAAACAATGAAATTTCACTCCAAAAGTACAGCAATGACGACTTTGCAGTCAACGGAACTACCAGACGACACAACAGCCCAAACCACGTGGGAAAGCTAAAACATTTCCTAGAGTAGTTCCTTCTCAACTGCTAACACCTATTAAACTGCTATTAAAAAATAAACCAACATAAAAAAAAAAAAAAAAAAAAAAAAAAAAACACCATAAGCATGAAGAGAGAGGTTTAAAAAACCAGACATACGAAGAAACCTATTCAGAAGCACTGGGGAGAAAAAAAAGGTAATTCCGATAAACCAGATGGACATCCATAGCAAAGATGACTAATGCCACTGTAACTCAAAGGGACACACAAAGTTAATCTCAAATCATAACACACGGTTCGAACTGCTGTATTTCAAGATGGGCCAGCAATTCAGCCATAAATTCGCATTACAGAGCAGGCCATCACACTTGATTTTTGCCTCAGGCATTTCCCAGAATAAGTGTTGCCGTAAGCTCCCAAAACCAGATGAGAATGCCACCTCCTCCATACCAACATCATTGCAGCCCCAGAAGCTGACATGGGGCAGGCAGGACGGCCACCAGCTGCTGCCCTCCTTTTCTGGAAGCCTGCAAGAAGACAGAAAAGCAGGGCTGTTCTTCCAAAGAGAAGCCCCACACACCCCAGTCCTCACAATACTAAGCATGTTTTATGTCACAGGGCCATGTTCCGACCAAGCACCCCTGTGGCAACCAGAGGAACTGCCTGCAAGGAAGGCTGATGATATGATAACGGGTGATTCCAATGGGTAACTGTAAAATTACAGCACTGGTTACCCCTCCTGTCACACAGTGCAGCAATCCTGTCATCTACCAAGCTCCACAGGAATGTACAAGGATGCATGGCGCCATTTCCCAACCAGCGAAGACTTGGAAAACAACTGCTATTATAAACAAGTATCTCAAGTCTCAATTTTAAGACATTTCAAAGGACAAACCAAGTTCTAAGAACCTCATTCAGTACTGCAAACATCAATCTTGGTCAGTGGGTCTGCCTTGCAAAATACCTGGATGGTTGGACTGGGTGATCCCGTGAGTCTTTTCCAACCTCGGTGATTCTATGTTTCTATGAAATTCTACTCATTATGCTGTTACTGCGTTAAATAACCACAAGAATCCCCCTTACTAGCAGTACTGGATGACCAAAGCGCTCATTCTAGTGCCAAGTGTCTCATAGGCCCTAAAATCAGAGCTTTTCTCTGGGGTCTGTTTAGGACAACAGTAACATTTGCACAAAAGATGAAAGCCACTTTCTGCAGCCCTCTGACTTTAGGCCAGTGGACTTGCCTCTGAAACTCCCCCTGAAAACATTCCAAGGCAGGCAGTTAACGTGATAACAGAACACATATCAAAGCCCTTACAATGACAAAAACTAGGAACACATACATCTCAAGATATCAAAAGATCTGGATAAACAAAAGGGTTGAACATTTCACCTCCGTACAGGAAATGCACTTTGAATTCTAACCCAAAATTCGCCTTCCCTTAAAAATAAGGCAGGTGATACCTCAGCTTGCCAGGTGAGCAATTTATGATACCCAAAAGGGGGAAAAAAAAGAAGAAGAAAAAAGAAAAAGCTACAAACCCAGCAGCGTTTTTACTGCCTTTTTTAATCTAGTGGTTCCAAACCAGATGCATTCAGTGCAGCATTCTGATTAGGAAAAAAAACGGCTGTTGAATTTTTATTACTACGTCCCTTAAGGACTAAACGCGGTAACCCCAGGCATTAATGTGCTCCATGAATAACGATACATGGGAGCACATAAAAAGCTTGTTATCTCTGTTTATGGAATTCTTCTACCATGTTGATACATTTATGGATAGAAGTAGGGAAACACGGTGCGGGAGAGAAGAGAAAGCTATCAAACTAACAAATACTGTTAAATAAAACCTATTTGGAAAGGACCAAGCTACACAGTAGTAAGCCATGTCTCTTCATTACCACACTGACGCTCCTATCTAGTCAGTGGAGCCTTGTCTAATACTCATACTAAAAGCCTTCAGCCACATACATCTCACCCACTGGCAGAAAACACAATTCAGATGTAACCTTGATGAACTATCACTCATGACAGGAACAATCTGCATACACAGGTTTTCCTCTTTTATAATCAGTGTAAACAGAGAGAGCTGCTTTTCCATGCTCTGAAGCAGCTTGCTGGATGCACAGAAGCCCCTTCTCACCTCGTCCTTTATGGCAATAGGCGCAGCTTGCTCCAGTTTAAAGGGTTGCTCCAACTAAAGGGTTGATTCAAACCCAGGAAAAGACCCAGAATACATCAATTAGTTTTTGTTCTTTTACCCTGAAAGGAGGAACAAATGACAAAGATTTGGAGCCTGCTGTCAGCCACCCTGCCCGTTCACCAAGCCCTCTGCTGACTTCCCCCACTAAGATCTGCCTGGGTTTCCCTAGGTCGGTGCCCTGGGAAAACAGATGCAACATAGAGCATGATGGAAAAATGAAAGCACTTCGCTTTTGGATTCTGTCTCCAGCTGTTTATATTCCTCCTTCAGGCTCAAGGAAGGGGACACGCAGACAAACACCAACAGCTGCTAGGTGTCCGGAGGAGCCGTGCCCTTGGAGAAGACTGGGTCACACAGGAACAGCCTGTATGGAGGAAAAGGGTTTGCATCCGAGCATCCCACCATTGCCAGGGCACAGGCCAGAGCTCAGCTGTGCTGCTTGCCTTGAGAGGTCCCAGCTGCCAACCTGGCCTGCCATTGGCACAGCCTGAAGCACAAAGCCCTCGGCCAGCTGCTTGGCTGGGTGCATACTTCTCTCTTTTATAACGAGGCCAGCGCTCACAAAATGTGCTAGCTCAATGGGCACAACGATGGGAGCCCTCTGTTCGGTCTACGAAGACCTCACGCAAAAAGACACCATGAATTCACCGGAGCTCCTGCAGGGCTTTCTCTGCTGAGAACAGAGCACGGGGAGGGGAAAATCCTCCCACTGAGTTACGTGCGTGAACTTCACAACCTACCTCCTCAAGACCGGCACGAAGGAAACACTTGTCCACAAGAAACCAGCAGAGGACACCGGCTGCCTACCCGTCTCAAACAGACCCGCTGTGGGCGCCACCGCCGTTGTTAAAATAAGGAGGGTGGGCATGTTTAATGCGCGTGGGTCACAGGCAGCGTCCTGCTGGGAGCAGAATGGCTTCTGTTTTGGGGTTTTTCACTTGAAAAAGCCTAAGAAGTCAAACAGGAAGAGTCGCACGCTCACGATAAAGATATAAAGTACTACTGAGATGAATAAGCGAGCCTTTGTTCACAACACGTTTTTAAGCAGAATAATGAAAATCAGTTACTCTCATTTCACAGACACTTCTCCCAGCATAAAGCCATTACAACCATCAAACACAATCAGCTTTCCTCAGTAGCCGGTGACAAATTCGCTTCGGCGTATCGCATCAATGATGCGCAGATTACGGTCTTTAATAGTACACAGCGGGGCCATTATCCCGTGTTGTCACCGCGCACCATTAAAAGGTCTTTAATCTCCACATTGCTGCCACAATATGCCGCCGATGTCAGTGATCTGCTGAGTAACAGGCCGGGACAACGCGGCTACCTCCAGCCTCTGGAGCCGCCTGCAAATCCAGGCTCTCCGGCACTCAATCGCTGCCACTCAATTAATGTATCTGGGTCAGAAAAACGGTTTGCGGGAGCCGCGTTACGAAACGCTCCCTTCACACCGGAGGACGGCAGAGCCCAGGAAACCCCCACACACTGCCTGAGCATCGCCTAGCGGTGCCCGCAGCACCGGGCCGGGGGGGCACGCGGCTCCCCGGGGGGCGGTGGGGCTGCGGCAGGCGCGGCTCCATCCCTCCTCCGCCCGCTCCGGGGCTGTGCCGGTAACTTTCGCCCGCGGTGGAGAGGCAAAAAATACATACATATATATATATATGCGCATATATCTAGGCGCCTATGTGTATATATATATGTATGTGTGTATGAATACGTGCGCTGTGTGTGTATATATATGTGCGTATATACATATAGAATACGTATGTATAGATCTGTGTACACACACGTATACATCTGTATACACGGACGTACGCCCACCCGCCCCCCCCCCCCCCCCCCCCCCCCCCCCCGCCACGCACGGCCGTGTCAGCCCCGCGGAGCCCCGCGCACAGCCATCCCCGGGCTCCCGGCACCGGCCGCGCCGTCGGGCAGGTGAGGGTCGCGGGGGTGACCCGCGGAGGGCGGCTGACTCACCCAGAAGACGAAGGAGTAGATGATGAGGAGGGTTTTCAGACACGTTATCACGGGTTTGGTCTCCATTCTCCTCGATGCCATAATACTGAGCTCCCGGCTGCAGGCTGGGCGCGGGAGGGAGGCGGGCGGGAGGCGGGGAGGCGGGCGGGAGGCGGGGGGAGCGGGAGGTGAGCTCAGCTCTCGGCTCGCCCCGCCGCGCGGCTAACCGCGCCGCCTGCTGCCGCCCCCGGACCGCAGCCGGCACACTGAGGCCGCCAGGGGGCGCCGGGACTCGGGGCGGACGCCACGGGGTCCGCTCGGCGGTGGAGAAGCTGAGCGGGAGAGGGGCGGCCCCGGCTGTTCCTGAAAGGAGACTGTCCCGAGTAGCGTTCGGAGGTTGGGGCGAGGGAGGTCGGCCTCTTCTCCTAGGAGACTGGTGATAGAACGTGAGGTAATAGCCTCACGTTCTAGGGAGGTTCAAGTTGGATTTTGAGAACCGTTTCTCCTCAGGAAAAGCGGTGAGGCAGTGGCACAGGCTGCCCAGGGAGGTGGTGGAGTCACCATCCCCAGAGGTGTTCCAGAGCCGTGTGGATGTGGCACTGAGGGCCAGTGGGCAGTGGGCACGGTGTGATGGGCTGCTGGTTGGGCTAGGTGATCTTAGAGGTCTTTTCTAACCTGTGATTCTATGAGTTGCATGTATGAATTTCACCTTACAAGTGCAGGTCACAAGGCTGGGATGCTGCTGGAGACTGATTCCTAACCTTGTCTTTGCTATAGCATCAAATCTGAGCTCTATCCAAGAACTCATCTTGATGCTGAACCCCAACTGAAGCTGACAAGAAGTCATCTCCTTCTGTGTGCCTTTGAAACCCAGAGCCCATCTCCATCCCAGAGAGAGACCGGAGCCCTCAGGAGAGAGACTGCCTCTAGTTATTGTCACAGCAGTGATCAGCACACTGCAGTACCCAAGAGTGGGTGGCTGAGAAATAACCATGTTAGCTGAGGAGAAGAATGGAACTCCCCGCCAGGGTGGTGCTCCACACTATACCTTTTACTGCATTAAAATCGAATCAAGGTCAACCTGCGCAGCGTGTCCTCAGGCTACAAAATCATTGTAGTTCATGCAGCCGACATACCAAGGTGATAAACCAGGCTTTGCCATTCGTGGAACAATGTTTAGAAGCAGAGAGAAAAAAAAAAAAGAAGAAGAAAATGATCCCCGAGCGAGCGTTTTTGCAATATGCAGAAGCTTTGTGAGGAAGAATGCCACAACACATTCCGCTGGGTTTGACTTATGACTTTAAGGGTTGGTTATTTTAATGGATAGCCCACTGTTTCCAGAAACAATGAAGGCGTTTAAAGGATGCTCGGAGGGGGAGCGTACTGCGGGAGCTACTGTTTTGTGAGGCATTCACCACTTTTGTGGAAAATTCATATGACAGATGCATAAATCTTTATTGACTTGGCCATTAAAATGTAAATAAGTTCAGTAACTGCAAAAAAATTGCATTGACACTAACAACAGTTATAAATATTCACTGTACAAAAACTACTCTAAGATTTTTGACAGAAAATAGCCAAACAAGAGCAAAAGAAACTTATCTTCCTGCCCCTCACGCATGGGCTTTGGAAATGATAAATGCTGCTGTTCCAGGCTGGGGGACAGTCAGCTGTGGTTGTATCTCCCCTCCCCTTGAGGTATTTTTAATAAAGCACAAAGAAAGCATAGTATCAACCAGAATTTAAATATCCTGCCAACAGAAGGCACATTTGTTAAAACTACAGAGGGTTCAAACCCTTGACTCAGGGAAGCAGAAAGAAAGCATAGGTGCAAGAAGTCCACCTCAGGAAATGTGGTTCCTTCATTCATGAATTGTCCTTGGGTTGATGATATCCTGAGCAGTGAGGAGCAGAGGCTCTGTGCTCCCTCTGCCCCAAACTACAGTCTACTGCTCAGACTGTTTGGGAAAACACTGAATTGCTTTCTGATACACAGTGAAACAGCATAAATTTATTGGATGTAGATGCAAATCTTGGATTAAAAATGAGAAGGTCTGAACAGAACTGGGCATAAATCTGTCTAGTTACAGTAAATGCCATTAAAATGTGACAGAAGCACCAAACCATCAAAAACGTTCTAGGCTTAAATGGAATTACTGAGCAAGTGCTGGCCCTCAAAACAAGTTTACCTTTTAAAATTATTTTATCCTATTTTCTCAGATTTGGGAGCGCTAAGCATTTCTTACGCAAAGCCAAACAACGCTTTCTAAAGCAAAGTGCTTTCTCAATACTGAAATCTGTGTTTGCAAAGTTAGGAATGTATTTGCTCCTTATGTTTCCCCGTAGAGAGAGCATTCTCGTATTTATTTTAAAAAGGACATTTTTGCCTAACTGTGTCATTTGAAAAATATTTCTTTAGAACACCGGTGGTTTGCAGGGGATTCATCTGACAAGTCGATGCCTGTGAGCTCCTTTTTCTTCGTAATGCATAGGGAATATCCTCTTTCTTCATAAGTCTTTCTGCTGCGCATCTGTCTGGAAGGAGCCCCTTCATCCCACAACAGGGAAGCATCATGCTATAGACAGAGAAGATGAATGCTTTCATCCTCACCCAAGGCTAACATTGTTTCTTTGATGGTGAAGTAGAAGGTTCCTGGGAGAATTGATGCAAACATGTAAGCGGCCATTGTATCAAGTGTAGTAAGGCCTAGTGCCTCGGAGGTGTCACGAAAGCCTCTACTTTGTTCTCCTCATGCCCACTCTGGCCTTCCCCAGGTTCCCTGTGGTACTGTTTAAGGTAAAGACTGCAACCTCTGCCTGCAGTCTCTGCCATTCGTTAGTGGGCACTTGAGCTCATAATCCAAACCTGATTAGGCCTCCCCTGACACCAGCAGTTTGTTCTGTTATTTCTCTTTCTCTCGTTCCCGCTTGTGGTTACCCTCAGCCAACCATACCCACATCCTAGGTCAGTCCACTGCCAATTAAAGAGCAGCTTTTGGGAAGAATGCAGAAAGCAGAGGAAAAAAACACAAGTCTGATAATGCTGTTGTGCTCATTTGTCTCTGGTGAGTTCAGGTAGCTCTGTGTAGGCCCCACAGAAACCTATGGGCCATACTTTGAACTCTAAAAAGCAGAGCTCTTGCACAGCAGCTGTAGCTTTCTGTGGTTTGTGGCTGCATGATTCTGGCAAGTGCCTCAGTGGGATCGAGCTGTCAGGCCTGATCTCCAAAACGTCTCTTGTAAGAAAGCCTCAGGACCTGTGTGTTACAAAGGAATCCATGAAGGGTACACGGCCAATCTCAGAGAAAGATCTGTTAGAAGAGACCCTCTGAATCAGCAAATGTGGTGTTGATGAAACCAGCTGAGGTGCCTCACTTGGAAAACAACAAATGAAGATGCAGCCTCCTGCAGCATAAAGATAAGGGAGCAAATACAGACATCCGCTTCAGTAGCTTGGCAACAGGTATGAATTAGGATGAAACACATACTGAGCAACAATTCTGGAAAAGGGGCTTGTGGGATGGCATTGTGTTACTGCAGGACGCAACGCCACCTAAAATAACTGAGTGAATGGTACATACTTATGGAGAAAGTTGAAGTCGTACTATGAAACTTCCCTGGACCTTTTAAGAAAGTTGCTTTGCAGGAATGTATGTCACCCTTTTTGAATGATACCTCATAAGTGAAGCATTATGTTACACCTAAAAGATATCTTGGGGGAACAAGAACTGAAAGAAGGAATTTTAAGAGAGAAAAAACAGTAAAAAGAGTGAACTTTATACCTCTCACAACAGAAAGTAACCAGTTATAAGATCAAAATTATTTCAGAGATTAGCAAATCTGCATTAAAGGTTACACTCTGAAGTTCTACTTCTGAAGCTGAAGCGGGTTTGTCTCCAAAGGCAACCAATTGCTGCTATATAATGTGTATGAACTGATGTATTTTTAGAAGTAAGTAGCTTTGTCTTTCGATTAATTTTAATATAATTCAATTTTCTGATTTATAACATATTATTTTGCTTCCCCCCCACCCCACTCCCCCTTTGTTCTGTGACTTTGTTCTGAGGAAAGTTTTAAGTCCTTTGGAGTCCTCTGGTATGAATAGTTTCTCTAGAGCAAGTATTTCAGATGTCAGCTCTCAGTGCTTATGTCATAAAATTACAGAATCATAGAATGGCTTGGGTTGGAAGGGGCCTCGAAGATCAAATAGTTCCAACCTCCATTCCTTTCTGCAGTGTTACCAACCACTAAATCAGGCACTAGATTAGTTTGCCCGGGTTGTCCATTCTGTAAAGGCCACATGTGTTTTTCTGTGCTGAAATTGTGGCCCATTCTTCCCCTGCCTGTTTTCTCTGCATGTTTCCATGGCCTTTTGTTTGTAGGAGTGCTGTGCTACGCAATTTTGGGGGGCCAATTGCTACCACTGTGTAACACATGTTGACACAGAATGGAGTGTTTGGTGGGAGGGGTGTCCCTCACCTCTTCTCCCTTCTGAGCAGGCATGTAATGTCTGGCTATTTTCAGTAATGTTGGTACAGATATGCTTGCACAGCTTTTCCTAACTCAGCAAATACCTTGATTTAAAAAGGGAAGATTCTAGCTTTTTTTGTAGGCAGGCACTCCTAACAGCTTGTGATGACTTTCCTGATTACCCCAAAGCTATGCAAAATGTCCTGTCTGAAGCGAGCAGACCAAAAATACACTTTTGACTGAGCATAACTGCCGTAACGAGATGAGTTAAGATCACCAGCATTTAGAGGGAAATTATGTAGGACTTTGGGTTCTTGGCAAAGATAAGAGGTCAGAAAGCAGAAGAATACACAAAGAAAATATCTATGAAACTTCAGGAGGAGCATTATTACATCTCCAAATGATATGAGTTTTGACACAAAGCAAGAAAAATGGAGCCATTCAGTTTTATAATCTCCATCTTTGGCAATAAAGTGACAATTAACCCTGCACAGTTGCCAAGTTACTCAGATTGGTTTATCACACTCTGCATTTTCTCTCTCTTTTTTTTTAATGTACTTACTTTCTTTGTAGTTCCAAATGCCAGCAATGCATTCTGCTCTCGTATCCTTCAAATACCTGGAAATATCCTTAAATTAAGGAGGTAATGTACAATTACTATGGAAGGAATTACACAGTTTCTTCTTCTGGAAATATCAATGTGAGGGATTAAGAAGCATCTCTAAGGTCCCCTTATCCTGGTTTTTCTGTTATTTAGCTTCTGTCAAGCCTTAAAATTTCAACACCACAATATTCCAAATTGTTAGCATTTTCTTCCTTTTCCCTCCTTGACTGACCCGTGACTTGTTTTCTCTGTGTTTGCTCTGAATTCTCTATGGTAAGAGGCATCAGCCTGGCCACATGCAAGACCTGCCCAGCACTATCCCAGCAGCCACCAGCAGGCAGGCAGAGCAGGAGGCAGACAGACCAGTAGACTGTTCCTATCCAGTTGACCTAGCCATGGACACCAGAATACTTGTGTAAACCATATTTGTGTCAGAAACTTCTTCACAGTGACCACTCCAACCAGTTACAACTGTTTGGATTTGCTGTGTCTCTTATGCATAGCATAAGAGAGCTCACAGATTGTGAAGTCTCTCGTGGTTCGGCTTTGGCCACTGGTGGGTCCCTTTTGAAGCAGCTGGAACTGGCTCTGATCTGATCGCAGAGGCCACCCCCACAGCCCCCTGTTACCAACCTTGCCATATAAACCCAAGACAATTGCATGAATTTTAAGCCAGTGTGTTGTGAGGTGGGGTCCAGGTTTTCTTCTCTTCCAATCAATGTTTTCTCTTCATGCATTCAGTAAACAAGAAGATTGATTTTTAAAGTAGCCATTTATTTTACAACAGCATAAAATAATAAAAAGAGAAAATATTACCACAGTTATATAGCCAGTATGTTTTGGCAGATAGAGCTAAACTAAATAAAGCAATAACATTTAAAAAACAATTCATTGCGGATAAAATACACTGACAGCAGATCTTAAAACAAGAGTGATATTAAGAGCATGCTTTGTGCCCACCTCGATGCCAGTGTAGGTGGAGATCTTGATTTTTAAGGACAGGATATTGATGTTGCATCTGCTACTTGAACAGGCAGAAGTTACAGCTCCATGTTAGAGGCCTGGCTGTTGTTTCAGGCCCCTTCGTGGTAGTTCTGGAGAATGGCACGGATGGTACACTGCTCACTCAGACACTGCTGGTCTCTTGCAAGAGCCAAGAGGTAGATGAGAGCAATTCTTCTGCCCTTGCGGAAGATTTTTTGCTCTGCACTTACATCCCTTCCTTCTGGAAGAGCAATCTCAGAGATACCCTTTGCTTATCCTTCTCAGGATCCTACAGGGAGCAGCCTCATTTCTTCCACAACCACATGACAATTTCCTAAGCTATTGTGTATAGAGCTCCAATCCTTTAATCAGAGAAGCAGCATACGCGGGGCACTCAATCCACGTGAGTTAGCAGTATCAGCAACCTGTCAGGCCCTTTAGCACACCCTCCTACCCTTCCTAGAGTCCTGACTGCTTGGGCTCCAGGCCAGCTGAGATACTGGTTGCAGGTGTCACATCTTGAACCAGAGGTGCTTCAGAAAACTGTGAGAAGCCTTGGTGGCAATGGCTGCACTCCTCAGGAGATTCTTTTAAGAAGAGTACTGCACCTGTGCTCTCTGCTGGAGCTCCATTCCACCTAAATTGCAGCCATGTCCACACCAGTGCCGTTGCTCCAAGTTAGTCCTCAACTGTTGATGGACTCATGTCAGAAAATGAAAGAGGCACACGCAGCCTATTCTGAAAGTCCTGGCTCTGAAAACGAAGCACCATATGTTCAAGCAGCAGGAGCAAAAGAATAAGCTCAAGGCAAAGTGAGTAGACAGCAGAAGGGCAAGAAGCTGCACAGCAAAGATACCAGGACATGGTGCTTCATGCTTCCCTTTCTCTCCTCATGAGGCAATGAGTGGATAGCAGTATCAGCAACAAGGCTCAGGTTAAGGAGATGAGTTCTTGTGCACGTGCCATTGTCACCACCAGCACAGGGGACATCATGCAAGCTGTGATGCCACTGTCACTGACCCTTAAGGCATAAAGTTACCTGCATCACTGGCCATTCACACAAATGAAAACAAGACTTATGACTGTACATACTCAGACTTCTAATTAACATAGGATCAGCTGTAGCTTTCCTTTTCTAAGGACAGTCAAAACTGGTGATGCTTTGTAACTATTGATTGCCCTTGGAATATATGGTTCTTTTCCACATTTGTCCTGAATAGTGTATATTTGTTCATTTCTTTTTTTACTGGTAACCCAGAGAAATATACCTCTGTTTAGAGATCAAGGGGTTTTTGACTCATTTGAAAGAATTCTTAATGATTGAAAAGTCATTTAGATTCAATGCCAAATCTCATGATAAAAAGGAGACCACATAAATCTGAGCATTACAATGCTCTGTGCGAACAATCTCCAAAGACCTCTCTGTGCTGTCCAGATTCTCCTGGGGCTCCTGACCTGGAGTTCAAGGGCTGAAGATCAGCACCTGAACATCCTGTGTCTCACTGCCGGCCTACATGGATGAGGGAAGCAGTGTGCTCTCAGTCCATGGGAGTCTGTATGCATCTTGGTGACACTTGCATGGTTGTGTCTCCAGGAAAAGACCCATGTGGTACTTCTCAACCCATAGGCCACCTTTGGGGAGTGCACCACATAGCAGCTGTCCAACATACGCAGGTGAAGAAGCCACAAAGACTGCACAATTTACACGAGGCCAAGCTGTAGCTATATACTGGATTTCATTGGGTTCTGGTGGCTTCAGAAGCACAGGAAGGACTTCTGAAGCATTTAGGAACTGCTGACAGGATATTAGCCCCGTGCAGGAGGAAGACAGAAGATATGCACAGTGAGGGTGGCGCCATTTCTGTGAAGAAGTGAGTAAAGCAGATATTCTTTCCAGGGTCATGTTTTAATGCAGGACGTTTTTTAGCCCTGTGTAACACCACTAAACTTCAGAGAATCCCTTAGTTGGTAAAGTAGTATCAAATAAAATACTGCCTTTTATGTTTACGTTCTCCTGGCGATTTTTCTATCAAATTGGGTCCATTTCTAAGTTAGGAAAGAGAGTATTTAATGTCAGCACTACAAACTTAGCCTGGGATTTAAAAACTACTTCTGTGTTCAGAAGCGTTGTGGATTTTGACTTTAGCAAGCAGTATTGTTGATGGATAAGGTAAGTAATGGAGTATATCCCCAAATCCGATTCCTTCTATTCTTTTTTGTTTACCATTATGTTAGCAAATAACCAACATTCCCCTTGACTCTGTTTTTTAAGTGGTGGTGTTTGTCACCTTTATAAAGACACCACCTGTTATAGATGTGAATGGAGATCGTAAAACTGCTCTGCCAAGATCTATAGGGGAATCAAATAGACGTCAGATTCTGATGCTGTTTAGATGAAGATCTCATAGCTAGATATGCAAGAAATAGTAACTGGTTTCAAGGTCACAGATGAGGTGAAAACTGTTGCGTGTGCAGCCTTCCTCATGCATTTAAAGGCAATGAAGAACTCTGTAGGCAGCAGCTACCAGGATACTTAGACTTCCAAGCACAGAGGCGCACCAAACCCAGAAAATGCCTTTGCCATCGCCAACAAATGCCCTCAGTGGAAGGGCTGTTGCATCATGGGGAGACTTTGCTTACTTAAATGGCATTTTAAATGCATATTCTACAGTCTTGTTGGGTGTTTTTTTTCTAGTTATTCGTGACCATTTCTACATACATATTTGAGCATGCATTTTTTATTTAATTCAGTCAGATCTGCAGGTGGTCGTGCAGCCATTTGTGAGTAATAATAGTTGTGAGTGTTGGCAACCAAAATGTTTCTCAAATAACGTTTTTTTGTTACTCAGTTAATTCTGGTTCCAACAAGCATCTAAACTTGCTGGCAGCTGACTTTTTTCCTCCGTGCTTATGCATTTTATGTCCCCACAAATCTCTGCATTGAGTAGTTATGGCCTTATACGGAAAATTCCCTCCTTGACTTGCTGTGTTCTTTTAAAAATAAACCCCCCTATCAGTCAACTTTTGTGACACCCGTCAGGCTCAGCCACGCAGATGTGGGGGCTGTATTTCTCTCTTGTTTATGTCATTAGTCTGCTTTTAGTTAATTTTCACTTCCAGATGTCTCTTGTGCCCGCTTCTCTGGTTATCGGGATATAAATTACCTTGATGTGCCAGAGCTGTTTGCTCTGCCCCAGTTTTACTTGTTTCATTTCTGGTTACATTTTACAGAGCCTGATTCCTCACCATCACAAAGTAGCTGTTACTGGCACTAACAACACAGATTTCACTGCTGCTGTTTATTGGAATGAAATACACACAATGACTGAAAAATCAGGCTTGCAGCCCACGTGCCCTCTCTATCTCCCCAGGGCATGAAGGCACACTGTGGGAAGGGCTGGGCTTGACTCCTGGGCAGCGAGAAACACAGGGACCCTGAGTAGGGAGGCTGCAAGAGAGGGCATGTGGGTTACTGCGATGGAGAGTGACTCCTGTCTGCTAGAATGAGATGCTGTCCTCGGGAAACTGAGCTAAACTGAAGCAAGTTTCGTATCTCCCTCCTGCAGAAGAGCTTCGACTTTATTTGTTATCAGCGAAAGCGGTGTTACACAACAGTGCCATCCGAGTTGCAATAAGCAGGGTGGCTGCCAGGCAAATCAAATGCAGCACCGTATCTTCTTCTGATGAGTCACTTCCAGGCTCCTTCCAAGGGAGCAGAGGGTGCAGGCAGCTCCTCCATGGGGTTTCTGAAGGTTGTGTTTGGAGTGTGGTGGTTATGCCCAGCTGGACTTGAGCAGAACCCCACCACACCTCAGGTATATGTGGGCATGATGCCTTCTCATAGGGACATTCAGTTGCTGGATTATAGCACTGTAACTGTAGAAAATTTCCTGCTGCTTTTGCAGTTCTTTGGACTTTCATAGATTGCATATGAAGATTCTGGGACATCTTGTACTCTTCTGTAGAAGCTTTGTCAACTTAAAGAGATGAGATCCAGCAGTCTAAGAAGAAGCCTGGGAGCTGGTCCTAATGCACTAAATCTGGGCAGTGCTACCATTTTTCTTTTGGTATATCATGGCCAACTAACACTCAACTAAAGGCAGTTAAAAAAGACAGAAAGTTTTCCACAGTGTTCCAAAGCATACAGAAATATGCAGTCATGCTACTCTAACCAAGAAGGCCATGACAGGAGAGCTCCCAGCTTCATTTAAGGACAGCTGCAGGCCTCCCTTGGGCACCTTCTTCCTACTGACTAGCTCATCTAAACCGGGCTTGAACAAGGCAGCCACAGAGCACCTGATGAATCTACTGAATGTTATCACTAAGCTTCTGTGTTCATTGTTATTTGGACTTGAGTTGTCTAATGAACTATTTTTGGGTTTATGCTGGTCAGCTGAGGTCTTCAGCTGATGCTGATCAAGGATCATAAAGGAGATCTATGCAGCAAGTCAGAGAGATGTGTATGCTGAAAGTCATCTGGGATTTGGGAGCCTGCCAAAAATAACATTTCAGAGGACATGTATAGCACTGCCAAAATCAAGCTGATGACTTGCTGTATCACTGAATTTGGATGCAGAATGGGGGTCAAGTTCAGAACAGTCTAGCAGTGGGCTGTTCACCAACCGAAGCAGGATGGGACCAGGACATTTTGTAATTAACGCTAATTAAAAAGAACCTACTTAGCCTGGTTTCATCTAAAATGCATCAGAGGGGGGGGCAGAGAGGAATTAAATCTGGAAGGTAGATGACTAGGCAATTCCAGAGCTTATCTGAACATTTGGGAGTTTCCTCTAGTTAGGCACTGTGAAACAAGGAAGGAAAATGTTGATAGCCAGCCTGGAATCTGTACACATCTAGGAATTGGCTCTGCAACACTAGTTTACTCCTCTCTTCCAGTAGCACTTTTTTTTCATGCTTAATATTAATTTGAAGTGCAAGAATAGCCAGAAGATGAAATACTGCATGCTATGTTTCCCAAATGTGAGAGGAGTTTACGTTTAAGTAATGAAGCTTAGTTATGAAAGCATACGGCTTTGCATTTCATCTTTTATTGAAGAATCTTATCTCCCTTTGCAACAGACAAGTGATGGAGCAAGAAGCATATCAGTTTTTCCTATCTGGAGAAAGACAGCAAAATAACACTGAGATCTGCTACAGAAGATGTCAGATCTTGGCTGAGTGCCCTCCCCTCCTAACTTTTGCTCTTCAGTTCCATTTATATTCTTCTCTTTAACCAGTGGGTGCTTTCCCGTTGCTTTTTGTCTGACAGGGCTTTTTAATATTTGTTTTTATGGGAGGTTACTTTTGGCTCAAGGCAGTTTTGACTGGTTTCGTAATCAAAGGCTGTGTGACCAAAAGAGAACTGCAGTTAAGTCAGGTTCAACATGGCTGCTGCTGAGGGGAAAATGAAGAGATTACTGGAGAGATAAAGCTGCCTAAAACACTGCTAGCTACTCTTATGAAAAGTGCAGTATCATTCCTAGCACACATAAACGTAAGACACTACTTGGAGTTATGTTGGTAGTATCATGGACAATTTAATTAAAGTAACTGAATACAGGATTAATTCGAGTACATCCTACTATGATTTTTGTAATCTCCAATGGTATCTTTTCTTATGCATCCATCATAAGCTCTTGGACTGACGAGCAGTCAGTACAAATTGATGAAAAATAGGACCAGTCGTTGATGTGGCAGTACGTCCAGACAATGAAATAATAGACAAATGACTAAGAAAACCACTTAGTGTTAATTAGTTAATTGTAACCGGAAAACATGTGGGAGCCTACAGTGCACATAGCTCAGTGAAAAACAAATACAGTAAGAGAAGAGCAAACACGTAATTAACTAGAGGCTAGCTATCCAAAGTCATCTGTATGGAGTTCCCACAATATCTAGCTATGGACAAATCCACTCAGTTGGATTTCAACATTGTGGTTTAATAAGTATTAGTTGTTTCTATATCTGCACTTAGATGACTAAATGGCCTTGTACAGGGTAAATTAAATCTCATGGCAGAGCACTGCATTTGAAATATTAGCTAAGCTTTTCAGGCCAAAATAATTGTATGGCTATTCCAAATTACAAGCGATGATTTATACCAGTATTTCTGCTAATCTCTTGCCTGCCCTTAAAATGGAGAGCTGATCTTCAGATAAAATATCTCAGTTAAAAGAAGTGAGCTTCAGGAAGACAGAGGAAATTGATTCAATATAGCAAAGAGAATAACAAGGATTGCTTGGCTTCTGAACAGTGCATCAGTTTGCAGCTTGAATTCACCTCCAGCAGAAATCTTGCCAAGACGCTCACTTCCTTTTTCACACTTACTCCTGAACAGCAGAGCTGGTGGCTGTCCTTTTCATTCAAGTGTGCAGTCAGATTTAGAACCACATACTAAATAGTTGACAGTTACTCACTCTTCCACCCAAACAAGCCCATTTCAGTTATCTTCAAGGTCAGAGCTGAAGCGGGACTGTGCAGACAGGGACTCTGTCCTTAGCTGCAGACTGTCCTGTAACTCCCTTTACTCAGCTCCTGCTCACAGACCATATTGCATGCTCTAAGGCTGGACCACAAACACCTCATCTCTGATCAAGGACTTTACCACACCTCAAGGATTCCTCCTCGTCCCCACCACCGTCTGTGGTCAGTTGTTGGGGTGTTGGTTGCTTGGTTTCCTGGTCCCTCCCTATGCTTCCTCACACAGTGAGAGTTATGCCTGGGTGATGCCAATTCCTGCAGCATGTGTTTATGTGTATACAGGCCTTGATGAACTACAGCTCCTCTCCAAATATGTCTGCAAACAAACAGGGCAACTCAAATGTTTGCTGAAAAACAAAGGAGAGGGATGCAAGACTGGCTGAGCTGGATTATCTGGCTAATTAGGCACAACTATTTTAGGCTACACTTCCCCATCATTTTCTCAGCTATGTTCCAGCTATATACTTAATTGTTTACCTAACTGATCACCCAGTGTCAGTGTCTGTGATGGAAACGTACTGATATTCACCAGAGAAAACTCTGCTTCAGTATCTTGGACTAAACTGAAGGTGACAATATTGCAGAGCCTTGAGCGTGAAGGTAGGCCTTCAGAGGAGGGAGAAAGAGGAGGTGGCTGTACTTTCAATACACAAGGAAGTCACATTTTTAAAGGTCAGATCTTTCATCTTTCATTTCCTTAGTACAACCTGGCCAGTGCTTTGAAATGCATTCCTGTGCTAGCTGCAAATAGATTTAGGTTAGTTTATAAAGCAGCACTCAACACTCACGTGTTTATATGGCATCTTCTCTTTTGAGAGTCCCCAAAATCTCATTTATCCCAAGAGCCCTGCAGCTGATGTCAGATTGCTTTATAATCAGAGGCCAGATGAACATCTCAGCAATAGCGAAATCTGCTTTGAGTTTGGAGAGCAGGAAGCTAAATGGCTACTCTGCATCATTTTTCCTGCTTCAGCTGTAAAGCAGTGCTGAAAACAGACAAAAACACCAACAGCCTGCCTGCTTTTCTGAATTCAGGTTGCCCTAGTTGACGTGGATGCATATGTGCATGTACCTACATATCCACAGTTACTCTGGGTGAATGGGAAGAAGTGTTCTACTTAGAAAGATGGTAGTGTATTTTGGGGCTGTTCTAGGCTTAGAGAGATCCTGGCAGAAGTTGGTTAATACAGCTGCAAAAAATGTGACTCATAAATCAGAATAACGGTCTCTGATGCTTTTGGCATAGTCAGCTGTACTTTCTCAATAGGGTATGTTGGGGGAGCGAGTGATGCTGCTGGGAACTGAATACAGTTTGCATATGTGGTATATAGGTGGTGTGGAAGAAGCCTTACATAGCTCGGCCTGCCTTTGCCTTACGAAGCAGGCAGCCCTTGGTGTGGTCTAGAAGAGTAAATCATCTCAGTGGCCTTTTTTCTAGGATTTATCAAAATGCAGTATAGAGCAAACATAAATTGAAGCGAAGATGCTAATTGGATAATTTACAACACTTGAAAAATCCAGTGAATACAGTAATCAAATTGTGTTCTCATGTAAGAATGAATCAATAGACTAATACCTTCAAAGTGCTTCTGTTCCAAATTAACACAATTAAGCAATCAAATCCCATGACGGGGCTGTCTGTCTCAGTGTCTTTGTCGCTGATGAAGTCATGCTGTGACAATCAGAGGAAGAGTTGTTTGCCTTCAGACCAAGACATGTTGGTGTCCCACCCAGAACACTCCTTTGGCTCAGGAGGCACACGGGTTGCACCACAGGCTTCACTTTGGCCAAGACTCTTAACAAGGAAGAATGGCAAAGGTGAGCAGTATCCCTCTAACAACAGAGGTTGCAAATAACTCTTGCCATAGCATTTCTTCAGGTCATATGGCTGTCGCAGCGTGTGGGGTGTCATTACCAACTCTCCTGCCCAGACACACGCTTTGTAGGACAAGAGATCTACCTGATCACTGCAGGAAAGTTTGCAAAATAATGCATGACAGCAGCTTTTGAACAGCTTCCCACCTTGTAAGAACTAATACAGTGTCAGACTGACTTTTTTTTTTAACTGTGAAGGATGTTTTTCCCTTGGCTGTACACAAATACTTATTTGTACCAGGAAGGAGGGTGGTGGGAGGAACAGAGAAAATTATTGGACTGAAGTAAGCTTGGAAAAAGAGTTATTCAGTGGGAGCCAGGTGAGAACTACTGGCCTGGTCTGGCCTGGCTTGGACTCCCTGGGGCTCCTCTTGGTCCACTGCTGGTGACACAAATTAATAGGAGGCAATATGGGAAATAATCTGCCCTGCTGGATTTTCCTTAGAGAGGGATGGAGAATGCAGTGCTCACCAGTCCTTGTGCAAATACCCAACAGGAGAGGCTGCATCTTCTGATGACTGTAGCATTCCCTTCCCAAAATAAAGCTGAATTCCAATGAGTGTAGGGCATGAGAAAGGCTGGATTCATCCCATGTAAAGATACGCTAAGAAAAATGCCTCTAGATATTTCGTTTACTAAAATATCTCAGTAGAAATGTTCAGAGGCTAGTGGGCTTTATCAAAAGGAAGAACTTTCAACCATAAAGCATCAAGGAATATGAAGATAAGCTACTATAATTTCATGCTACATTATTTTATTCCATAGGACAAACCATTATTTGCTTTCACATATTTATACCTGTGACCATGCAAATTATGGTTTGATGTCACAGGAATTCTCATGGTTTAGCTAGCAGGAGAGAATAAAGGTAATTGCAGAATGTACAATGGCAATAGAACAGCAAAGAGGGGTGGTTATGGTAGCAATTATCCCAGCATTTGAATGTTTCCACTCTACATAATTTTCAAGAGGAACATTTCTTTAAAAGAAAAATCCTTCCCAAATTCTAAGGGCCAAAGGAAATGCATGGGGAGCCTCGTGATAATTTGGGCCAGTAAAGATAATTTGAGCCTGAACAAGAAAGATGGCAGAGATGCTGCTTTCTGACAGCTTCAGGGTAAGTGTGCCAAGGGCTAGCTGAAGACAGCAGGAATCAGCCTGGCTCTCATTGCTAGGGAAGTGACTGGCTTGTTGCAGCCTCTGTATGTGCCCTACACAGCAGTGCAAGAAAGCAGTTCAACATCTCTCCTCAGAACAGATCACCATAAACAACAACCAGAAATATCTAGCAGGTGGTCAGAGGAAACTCCTACAGGAAGTCTGTGTGAGCAGCCAGTAAGAGCATAGCGCTCTGCTTCGTTTCTGATAGCAGTCTAAAATGTTGCGAGGACATCTCTCTGGAACAACGGCATTAACTTCAGAACTCTCTTTAGTGAGAAAGAGTCAACAGAAAATGGGTCGTGGGACAGGATAAGGTGCTCTAGGGCATTCTGACTGTTACAGTAGGTGTTTGTTTAACATGGCTAGAAACGCTGTTATTAAAAAATATATTTGTTGCTATGATACGCTGTTAGTTCACTACACTTGAAATCCAGCTTGTGTCACTAGATTTGAGTTGCAGGAATGTTATAGATGTCTTTAACGCATAGCAGATAGACCTAGACAGGGAGGGAACCTCTCAAACACTAATAAGGAGTAAAGCCATTTCTATCAGCTTGTCTGACCTGGAGAGCAAAGCTATCTTTGGAAGACAAACAGCTTGCTGAGAGAAAAGGGAGAGCAGGAAAGTGGTGGTACAAGCAGCAAGGTGGGCTAGAAGGCAAGGGTGCAGCAGCATTACTGAGCTGGGCTGTGCTCACATGAGTCGGTCAGGAGAAGCAGCAGAGGCAAATCTTGGAGACTGAGAGGTGGCCCTCTGGTGCTAAGCATCCATCAGCATCACTGCACAAATGTTAAGTGGGTTTACTTCAGTCTGTTTCAATTCTTGTCCCTTGGGTGAGCTCTAGTCTGGGGCTGGAGTGCTGCAGATGTGCTCCTAAGGTGTGTGTCCTGATACACTGCTGTCCAAAAGCAGACAAACACCCAATTTAGGTCATCACCTGCCTACATTTTAGCTCTCTGCTCCACAATAAGAAAATGTTTAATCCAACCTCCCCAAAGTAAATTCTCTGTACAGTTAAGAAAGGGAAAGAGGAGTCCCTAGAAACTTATAGAAACTGATTCAGCATCTTAGATTGACAATCCTGTCTGTCTGTTGATTATTTAAGAAATTAGTCGGAAATGACAGATGACTCATTTCAACAGAGGTACCGCCTTTCTGCAGAATATCTGCAGCTTTTTACAGAAGAGTGGGTCTTTCTCTTCTTCTGCCTCCCTCTGCCATCTCCCCTTGTAATAACGTGTGGAGCAGCCTTGCCTCCATACTTTCCTTGGTCTAAGATTTGGTTTTGCCTGACAGGAACTCACGCCAACTTCAGCATAAAGGGGAGCTGGGAAGTGAGCATGCCCAGAGAAGTAGTGGACTCACCATGCCTGGAGGTGTTCAAGAAACGTGGAGATGTGACACGGAGGGATATGTTTAATGGGCATGGTAGGGATGGTCTAGTGGTTGGGCTGAGTGATCTTAGTGGTCTTTTCCAACCTTAATGATTCTATGAGGTACCCTCTGTCCTGTTGACAGTAGACATCTCTGTAGTCAGGGAAGAGGCTTAGGAAAGCTGGCAAGAGAGAGTCTGGAAAGTAGCAGAAGGTTCTGCTCCTTGCAGTATATCAGTAATAACACTAATGGTCACTAACGGGAAGAATCCAGTGCGTCTGGGGAAGAGACATCAACTACCCCTTCTTGAAGGCCAGATGGAGTTATTTTCCTCTTGCCTCTTCTGTTTCTCACTCAGTGACTCTCACCCTCAACCAGGGCTTCAGAGTAGGCAGAGAGGCTCTTCAAGTGTTTAGGTGTCTATCAGAACAGGTCCCTGAGATGTATTGTACTCTGCCTACCCACGTGGGAACAAGAAAAGACCCAGTCTGCTGGTTTCCTTACTAGCAAGCACACGATAGTTTGAAAAGTGTTGCCCCTTTCTCACTAAAGACCAAGTCAAAAGGGAAAGCAACAGGGTCAGATCCTGGTTTCAGATGACACGGGAATCCTGGAGCACTGCTGACACACACAGGAAATTTCCCACATATTTCCCCTATTTCTTGGGGCTTTAGTAGCTGATATTAAAATTTCTTTTTCTCAATCCAGTTCATACCGTTTCATTACAAAGGGCTTTGCCAGATGGCAACCCTTGCTGTAGCAGTTTAAGATGTTATTGCCTCCAGCAGCCCCATTCAAAGTTATGACCTTGTAGGAGTCAGTAGTAGGGGACATCACCCAGAAACATCTGCTCCCATTCACAATTCCAGCACATTGATGGCTTCAGCTAACACCACAGACCATAATTTGGAGCAACCAAGAAACAGGTGACATTTCCATCTCCTTACATTGCAAAGAGGGGATAACCTTTACAACTGGAAGTGAGAGACAGCTGAAGCTGCTCACGTATTAAAGCAGTAGCCACAAGTTTCTCAAAGTTCCTTTGTGGCAGTCATAAGCTGTGCAAGCCCTACGAGTACTTTACTTGCATAGTGACCAAGGCACACTAACCTAAGACAACACTTAGTGCACAGGGGTGTAGCTGTGTCACCATTTCTGCTCTTTGCACTGCTAAAGAACGCTAAGCTGTATTTTATGAGCAAACCAAACTATCCCAGCAAACATGAACTCTTGCCAGTACGGCTGACTCTGTACCAGAGGCTTCTGCTGACACAGCTAAGACGGTCAGGGATGATTGTTCTTCTCCCTCCTATCAACACACCAGGCTGGAAAATATCTGTAGTAGTGACCAGAATAAAAGCAGTCACAATTGTTTGCCTTTTCTGTGGTGCTCCAATTTAAACAGGGTCACATGGGCAGAATCTATGGGTGCATTTTTTACCGCTGCGATCAAATTCAGTGCACTGCAGAATTGCACCAGTAGTAATTTAGCACGGCTGTGAAATTAGAGAGACCAATTACCACCAGGGTGTGTGTGCAGGGCTCTCAGCTTTGTGATTGGGGCTGGCAGCGTGTTCACATGAGAACAGGACTTTGCCAGAGATGCTTAGCAGCCAGCTCTGGCAAACAAAATATTAGGAGGACAGGTGAGGAGGAGGAGATCACAGTTGCATCTTGATGCTGTTCTCTGCTTGTGTAACTGCGTTTTGTTTGTAGGGAAGAGATGCTGGAGCAGCATAAAGATTGTCATAACAGTTTGAAGAATGGTGTAGATTAGCAGGAATGGTCGGTGAATCACTCACGTCACATCTTTGCAGGGTGTTGGAAATATTTTATTATTACTACCTTGCTCTAGCTAATGAAAGACTTCCATCCTTTCCTTTGTCCTTTGTGGCATTCAATGATGAGAGCTGTTAACTGTATGGTGCCCCTCACTGTCTTCAGATAAAGAACCTGCAGGCAAATATCTAAGTTCAGTAAAGCCAAGCAGGTAAAATCTCAATCCTTCTGACTTTAGTGGGACATGGATTTTACTGTATGTGCACAAACTGTCCCACGTGTATAAAGTCCTTTCATAATATGTTCTGTTGTTGTGTAATAGTTAAATCTCAGTATTAATATTTAACATGGATTTTTTTTCCCAGGCTTTAACTAAGAGTTGATTACCTCCAGTCTGTCCTGTGTTTCTGGTAACTGAACCATACTTCCTTTGTTGAAAGTGATGTTCAGGGATGTTATTATCTGAACTTGGGACTGGGAGGAGAAAAATGTGACTTTTAATTGGCAACAACTTGCACAGCCATTTAAAACAAGCAGCAGTATGCTCAACACTTCCCCTTTTCCAATGCTGGTAGTCCCTGCGCACTTCCCAGCGGTGTGAGCAAGACCCATTTTGCTGACCAGTGGAGAATCAGGTCCACTAATACATTTTCTTATCATGTCCCTCCTATCAACTTCTCAGTAGCCACGAGTATTTCATTATTCTCCCACTCCTTTTTCTCACATATTAAAAAAATGCAATATTTATATGCTCTTCTTGCTTTTAGGAGGACTATTAATTATTGTTCAAATGATCCTCTGGAAAATAATGCAAGTCCTAAGTGGTATTTAATTTAATTATTGAAAATATAGAATTACTTGACTCTGTAGGCTATTTTTAGCTTTTGGTTTGTAGTCCATACAGAAATAACACCTATTTCTTTCAGTCTGCAGAAGAATGTGTTCATGGCAAAAGATATACGAGTCTTAAAGCTGGCTACTACAGCAATATTAGACTTGTTCAACACCTGTGATTCTTAAGGCCACGTTCTCCACTCAGCTGAACAGATGTTGCTCAGTCTGTGGTTGCTTGCACCAACTCACGGCATGGTGTGTGGAGATGCATGTGCGGTCATGATGGTGGAAACAAGCAGAAAGTAGCACTTAATCCCTTTTGCGCTGACCTCCCTTCTCAGGAATGCTAAGAAGAAGCAGTGTCTGTGCTGTGGGAACCATCAGCTAGGAAACTGTATTTGAGGATGGTCATTATTACACCTCTTCCTCTGTGACTGCAGTAATAGAGAAGCTCAGCATTTAGCCTGAGACATCCCAAGTGTGACATCACCAGGTTAACAGATCTCTGTTAAAATCAGGAAGTGCCCAGCTCTCAGCAAATATGATGCTATGATTCTCTTTGATTTTTAAGAGGCAGAAATGTTCCCAAGAAGCAGGACACAGTGAGCCTGTTTCTTCTTTCCGTGTTCCTCAGAGCAGCAGTGGGCATGAGCAGCAAATGGAGGAAGCTATTGAAAGTTCCCATCTTGACTCACAGCAGTAGGCAAATGCACTCTTGAAGCTGTACCTCTGGTTTACCTAAGCTTGTCTTTGCTTGTAACAGAAACTCCCTGGAGAATGGGGAGTCCAGGACTTGGGAAGCTAAAAATCCAGGGCTCCTGGGCAGTCTTGGTGTATGGAGAGAGGCTACCATGGAGGCTATGTTTGCTTGGAGCTTCAGGACAGGATGTCATGTAGGAAAGAGGAGCCAGCTGCAGAAAGGGGCAGCCCTGCACAGGAGGAGAGGTGAGGTTTAGAAATTATTGAGGCAGCCATGAATGGGAGAGTGAAAATGGGAAACCGTTAACATAATACTGCATATCCACAACATCATAGTTGGATGAGAAGGGTGGGGTCCTCATATTGGGTGTAGAGTGGCAGATTTAGGAGTATGAACATGGAAAACGGATGGCAGATGGAGTGGCTTTGTGCTTGTAAGGAGAAACCCGTGCAAAGAACAGGGTCCAAATAGAGAAAGGTACAGAAGAGAAACAGTACTTTCTGAGAAAGCAAAGCTTGCTTCTTGCTGGGAGGATGAAATCAAGCAAAAAGGGTTTTCTACCAGGAAAGGAAAAGATAACCCATTCATCTTTTTTTTTCTTGGTATGACAGTTGCAGTCTTGAATCTTGGTGCATGAATTTTGCTCCAGTAATACAAATAATTAAATGTATCTGTATAATAGAACACATCTGAACGGAATGAACTGAGTAATGGGGACTAAAAAATAGGGACTTGTCCTTCCACAGAGAAAAGGGTTTGAGCAGCAGTCAGAAAGACTCTGTATTCCCAGCATGTCCGTGCAGCAGCTACAGCAGTAATTTAGTAATCAGTTAGAGCCAGGATGCATTTAAATTGTTACAAAATGCACGATTTGTTTTGGTTCTGTACCGCAGCTCTTCTGCCATCACTGTTACGGCTTTCCACTAGCATATAATATTCTGCATAACTGTATTTTAATAGCACATTACGGGCAGCTCTACGCTCTGCCCAAGACTCAATATGCAAACAAAGAACTGCAGATTTTTATCCCACACATATTTCATGACTAAGACTATTGAATTTCTTGTAGCGCTCCAACAATCTTTCTTTAGGGGTCACGGCAGTCTTTTGCTCATAGGCGGTATAGTTAAGTTGCTCCGTTACAATGGGGCTTTGGTTTCTGAAGTTTGCAGCTTGGCAGCTGTGAAGCAGAAATGAAGAGAACATCAGGGACCTTCCCAGAGGGTTCCTGAGGAGTCAGACATGAATTAATTACAGCACAGGCAGAAATGTGTAGTGACTATTGCCTCAGGATATGAACCAGATGAATGTCCATTAGGAAAGTTGATGAGCTACCAAGTGAGGGCATTTAAATTAGTGCATTCAGACATTGGCTGGGCCTGGGGAAAGAGCTCCCAGGAGAAGCTAGTGCAATCACAGATATCTGTCCTCATCCCAGGGCCCACATGGGCTCATTCACTAGTCAGCCTCAGCCACAGCTCCAGTTCATCATGACACAGAGATGGACAAGTGGGTCATTCCTACTGTGCTGTTCAGCGCACCTCTCAGCTACCTCTGAATTGTTTTCCAGCAGAAGCTACAGATGAGGAAAGATAAAGCTATGTGTAACTGGCATGCTGGAGGAGCTTGGCGAAAGTGCCCAATATCCCAGGCTGCTGCAGCAGAAACACAAGTCTATTGCAACTGCAGGACCTGTTTTCTAAAGCACAGCCTGCCTATGCCTATTGTGCCTTCTGTCTTCTTTGGGTCTTCAGTTTTGTACAGATAATCCCAAAGCAAAATCTCATTAATGCCTTCCAACAATAGCTCAGAGAGTTGCAGCTTCTGTCAGAGCAGCTGATTTTGCATTCTAGACTCAGTGAGCATCACACAAGCCAACACGAGGGCTTGGCACAATGGTACAAGCAACTTCCAAGACGATTTGCCTGTCAGGCACCCATTCAGGCCGTTTAAATAATGGCATCGCATGTGTGATAAGCACCTCGATCCTCATTATCCTCTCTTAAAAGCCTATGCCACCTACTGATTATTTCTGGAGGAGTGGATGAGGGCCCTGTCAGTTTATATTGCTTAGTGTTTTCCATTACAAAAGATGATTGTGACGTTTCATGAGAAAATTTCA
Organism: Bambusicola thoracicus; assembly: GCA_002909625.1. Lineage (NCBI taxonomy): Eukaryota > Metazoa > Chordata > Aves > Galliformes > Phasianidae > Bambusicola > Bambusicola thoracicus. The sequence continues at coordinate 2,022 of PPHD01001581.1, read as the reverse complement.
TACATTCAGTCTTTGTGCGAATTGAGTTTTCAGGAGGAGCAAAGCCTCTTGGTTGGAAAAGTGGAATTCATGTTAGGTTTTGTCTGGTTAATTGTGAAAAAGTATATTGTGCAAAAAAATACCCTGCTTAGTTTTCAGCTTCAGGAAAAGCTTGCTTCTTTGCCAGCATCGGCTTTCTGCAGCTGTGCCCATTTTAGCTCTGTAGATCCCACTGACAACAATAGGAGGATAATCAAGGGGCTCACAACTATTCCAACAACATTTAGAGGTCTGGGTCCAGAGTTGAATCCAATCCAATACATCTGTGCCTGGGGTTAAAGTCCTTCTCACAGTCACAGCAGCTTGATGTACTCTGTTCTTGACCATGATAAGGACAAAAATGGGTAATTGAATTAAAACAGTTAAAGCTTCATTTTAAGAAGTAAGATTCAAGTTGCAAAGACAAATGCTTGAAAATTAAAAGTGCTGTATTTTCAGCCAGCCCTGCAACACCTAATTCAGTCATCTTGTGAATATATTGTGTTTTCCCAGTTTATAGTGCTATGATTTTTTCATATCCACCTCTCACTTCATTTCGCATCACAAATTACTTTCTGCCAATATTTAATGATACATTATTAATAGAAATATGATGTGACAATACAAATAAAGCCGTACCAAAATGATATTTATTTAGGTTGCATAGACAAGCACTTGGAAGTTAGAGACTGCCAGGTGTACACACCGCAAGCACAGCAAGATACATTCACTACCCCAGAAATCTTAGGAATCAAATTAACACAATGTGACCCATCTGGTAGGGGAACAGGAAGGAAAGACAAAAAGAAGAGGGACCACAACAGGTTACATGAACTAGGCATGATTATTAAGAGAAAATAAGTGCTTTTTTTATTCTAAGTGGCTTTTGGAGACCTCGTGACCCTAGCGCTGTTGACATTCCTGGAATAATACTCTGCATATGGTACATCTCCCTGGATCTTCTGAAATAGCATAATCAGCAACAGTGTGCCCCCGGGGACTCCGTCATGCCTTCCTTAAATACCTGCTGACAGATGGGTGTCTGGTGTTATGGATTTACAGAATGGAGTGAGAGCTCCTCTAGCAAAATTACAAGTGAAAAAAAAAAAGGATGTTTAATGTTGCAGAATGTAATGGTGGTCTGCAGGGCAAGGAGAGCCCACCCTGAGGCCATTGCTCTGGTAGGGTGCCCAGCAATGCAGATGTTACCATGCTTTGTGACAGAGCTCAGCCCTCACCTCCATCACTTCTGGTTGGCACGTGTTCGGATGAATCATTTTCACAATGACTTCACTTTGAGTGTTATTTTCAGGATCTGTGAGCATGGATGTGTGGCTACAATAATACATGTTGCATGTATTTTTTGTTGTGATCGCAGCCTTTGCACTGTTGTAAGAGCCTCCTGCTGTCCCTGGTGGCTGGACAGTGCTGACGCTGGCTGGCACTCCATTAAGGGTATATTAGATGTTGAAGTAAGAACAGAAGGTATAAAATAGAATTAAGCCCTCAGTCCCTTTTCCTTATAAGTTGTCTCCCTGGGACGTTACACTGCTACAGTTCCTTCTGCTCTCTTTCTGATGTCTATGACTTATGCATTTGCACTAACTTCTTGAAATCAGGGATGTAAATACTAAGAGTGACATGACTTCCTTTCCCTCTTGCTGGACTGGGTGATGCCCACTCTTTTGCCCCAGATGCATCTTTCACCAGCAGGCTCTGTACAGTATGCCAAACTGCACTGTTTCTGATAAAGGTACTGGTGGAGACATTGACTACTGGTGTCACTGATCATAGAATCATAGAATTACTCGGGTTGGAAGGGACCTCAAGGATCATCAAGTCCAACCGCAGCCTAACCATAGCACCCTAACTCTAACAACCCTCCACTAAATCATATCTCTGAGCACCACATCCAAACAGTTTTTAAACACATCCAGGGATGGTGACTCAACCACCTCCCTGGGGAGCCTATTCCAGTGCTTAACAACCCTCTCTGTAAAGAAG
>PPHD01001580.1:3154-41728 GCA_002909625.1 Bambusicola thoracicus | reverse complement strand
TGAACACCTCCAGGGATGGGGCATCCACAGCCTCTCTGGGCAGCCTGTGCCAGCACCTCACCACTCTCTCTGTGAAGAACTCTCCCCTGACATTCAATCTGCACCTCCCCTCCTTGGGCTTAAAACCATTTCTTGTTCTGAGAGCCATTAATGCAGCACTGAGCAAGCCTAGGACAAGTTGGACAGCAGCTCCACATCACCAGTGTTATGGAGTCACCTTTCACAGCACTTCAGACTTGAAGAAGCAACCATACATCTGTTCTGAGTTCTTGTTGTCTGTGGTGAGTTGCTGTTAGCTCTGTGACAGCTACACGTCACACGTGCTTTTCTAAAATTAGAAGTTTGCTCATTTTTTTCTTATCATCTACAAATAATCAGAAGGCAATTGCTCAGCATTCCACAGCTGCTCACTTGCCCCCACTTTAAGCAGCAGGCAGTGCCAGGCAGTGAGCTCCTCACCTCCCACACACAAACCTCTGTCTGCAGAACACATTTGGCTTTGGGATGTGCACACAGTAAGGACCACGCTGAGCCCCTGCCACAGAAGGGAACACGGTGGCTGCAGCATCTGCTGCTTTTCAAGGTGGGACGCTGGGCACTGATGCCCCCCAAGCAGTTTGCTCTTACAGTGTTCCCTGCAAACAGCTGGCAGCTCATTTTGCAGGAAGGCATCTTTCTTTTCAAGGCAAATAGATTTTGAGGACAGAGTCAAAGGGTTATGGCCGGATGCTGAACTGGGGTAAATCAAAAGGAAAAGACCCAAAGATGAGCTTTTGGCTATCACCAAAACACAAAATATTTAAAAACTGCATTAAACTCCTTACATCAAACTGGAAAACACTTCAACTCTTGTGTCTGCAGATCACTTTCTGGTTTAACTTTGTCTTACCCAAACAATTCATATCCTCGCTAAACTGCATATATTTGAGTGGCACAACACCTTCACTGGGAAAAGAACAGCTACATGGGAAAGAGAGCACTGCAAATGCTACACACAGCCTTTGAAATGAAAACAAGCTAGGAAGAGGTTGCTTCCAAGAAAAACAGGGAATACGCAGAGTAACAGGTTAGTGTGTGTTCTGAACAACGTGTGGGAGGAGGAAGCAGAGGAAAGATGGGGGATGTTATTTACAGCAGAGATGGCATACACTTCCCACACATACTGCTCCAAGATGACAGGCAAAAGGGGTGTAAATTCAGGTAAAGTTGGGGAAAAAATCCTTACTGACCCTGTGGACTTCTACCCACTGCTTTTGTCAATTGTGGATTGCCCGGATGAAGTGCAGATTTGCTATAAGGCATCTCTATGGTCCCCTGCTCTGATGCTATGTCACCCCCACCAAGAACACTTTTCTTAATGTCTGCCTGCAGCTGCCCTTGCTGCCTCCTGTCCCTTCCTTGTGAGCTCCTGAGATGCCCAGCTCTGCCATCTCCACAGCCCCTCATTAGTTAACCAATGAAAGCAAAATGTCTTCTTTTTCTCCTTGGCCCTGCACTCCAGCCCCTGACCAACCCAGTGCCCTTCACTGGGCTCACTCCAGTATATCCCTGCCTCTCATACTGTGGAGCCAAGTGCTGGAGCCAGCATTGCAGCACTAAGCAAAAGGGAATCACCTCCCTCAGCCAGCCGACAATGCTCCTGCTAATGCAGCCCAGCATGCAAGTAATTTTCATTTTAATAGTGCTAACACAGTGCCAAGAGCTGATTGCTGCAAGGGCAGGCAAGAACAGCAAGCCCATGTGATTTCAGCACGCAGAAGAAATAAAGCAGCCTAAGCCCCATTCACTTTTAACACAGCTATCCCAGGCTGCTTGAGAAAATGGGATTTTAATCACAAAGGATGTGACAATTTTGATCAGTGAAGCATTCAGATACCTTGGGAAACGTGTAGCCATGTGTTGCTTTAGCTCTTCCCAGAGCTCTGCAGCACAGCATCTGCACAGATCTGAGGTCTCTGAGCTGAGGAGTCACTGAGAACTCTTGTCACTCAGAAGATGCTGTGTAGGATAGAGACTGAGTGGGAGTTCACCAATTGAGTTAGTGCTTCATAATACGTAGGGTTATTCTTTCTTTGCAAAGTAGCAGGATGTAAAAGTTTGGTCTGTGAAAAAACTAACCAGTGCAACAGAAATGTTAACTTTCCTAAGCATCCTGAAGTCCTGAAAAGGTTTTGTTAAATACAATTAAAGGCAAATCAATCAAATACAGTAAATCCTAAGAGTGTAATTCATCACCAACCAGTGTTAAGCACAGTGTGGATAAAACCTGCTTTGATGTGACAGTGAGGCACATATGTCTGCATGAGCCCCTCCATTAGCAAGCTGAACGATGTGGAAGCACCTGCTATGAAATGCTGATCTTCAAAAAGCTGCAGAATGGGACAAATTATTGCTTTAATACAAATTTTAACCATCACACCCCTGCAAGAGGCAGTTCCTTCTGTCTGAACAACCAAAGGACACAAACACCCAAACCCAGCACAGCTCCTGCAACCCTCTCTGGAGCAGCAGGGTCATGGGGATCTTCGTCAGCTCAAAAATAGCATGGCCCCATTCCAAGCCTGTTCCTGTGATGTGACCTTATCAAAAGGATTTTGCTGACTGCTGGAAGATTCCTTTATTTAATATTCCGATGTACCTAGCTAGGAGAACATTTAAATGGTGCTATTTGCTGGGATTACTTCGTTAAAATGTCAGAAGATGGCTTTGCTGTGCAGTGTGTCTCACTGTTATTCGTGCAGCAGAGAGCTCTTCTTGGTGCACTGAATCAGCAGCTTATTGCCTGGACAACATTTAAGCCTATCTAGACTAGCAAAAAGAGCTCAAATGGACTTTAATTACTATGAGGCTTGAAACAGAGGAGTGCAGAAAAGTGGGTTTGAACTTTAAATAGAGGAGGGAAAATGTCCTTGAATAGAAATGATGCCTGCAGTCCACTCAGAGTCCTCCAGAAACACTGACTCTTTCTGTCTGCTAATGGTACTTCAGAGAGAGGCAAAGACTGGGACAGATGCAATCTCAACTAAGCTGCAGCAGAACTTCTGGTCAACTAAAAGCAAAATCAACTGTGGGTTTGCATAGCTGTGTTCATACACATAAAAGTAACAAAAAAATTCTTTGTTCTGATTAAAACCTACATTTTAAAGAGAAATTTTGCTGAAGAAAAAGAAAGTGCCTCTTCACAGTTTATAAGTCACAGAAAGCCATCGATACATTGCAGTAAACAGTCAAACTTGGGCATGTGCATCATTAATTCTGTACCTAAATTGTCTCTGAAGGTTTGCCACAAAATTATCTTCAAGCTATTTCTTCTGTTCACAGAAAGGAAAACACACCGTGTTCTGACAAACCAACAACCTCAGTGGCACAGTCATTCCTCTCTTTCCCCTATAACCAAATCTTCCTCCTACAGACACTGTCCCCAAGGCAGAGCAGCCACAACCCTTTGTAGATTGGCATTGGGAATCTTCATTCAGCAAGAAAGTATTGGAATCAAAGCCTTTTCTCAACCCTCCTCATTTCTGAGTTGTAGAAATATTGTATTAGCACATGGGCTGTTGAAGAAGTCAAATTTGTTTCTAATAGAAAGCAGGCAACTGCTCTGAACCATGGAGGTCAACAATGATTTTATGTTGTAGCAGAGCAGCTCAAACACTCCCTTAGTGGTCATTTGATTGGAAATATATCATTTATTACTATCAAGTGAAGGCCTCCTTTTCACCCAAAAATGAGACAGTTCTCCATGGTGTCTACCAAAGCAAGCCTCCCCGGGCTCCCAAGGCCTTTCTTTCTGTGCTCATTCCATTCCAATTCCTTTCTGTGCCATCTCCACCCCAAGCCCCGTGACTGCTCCTGCTCCTCTTGAGCCTGGGAGCTGATGTCCAACCAGCCCTGATGAAACTGCCTGGAAACTGCCTGTGCCACAGAAGCAGGATTTCTAAGCAAAGCTCTGAAGCATGATTTCCCTCCTCAGCCCCTGTATTGGTGTCCTGGAGAAGTCATTCCCTACTTGCCAGCCAAAACCCCCAAACACACAGTCAGTAAAAGTGATAACGAACAATTAGCACATGCCTCATCTGCACTTACTTCACTACCGCAGGTAAAGAATGGGCCAAGCCCAGAGGTACTGTGTATCTTCCTGAAATAACATGAGCAATTTCTTACTTTTTCTTGATCTGGAGAAAAACTTGATGCCCCCAGGAGAGGTAGACGGGTTAGAATTGGGGGAGGACTCTTTGGAGGAGGACCTGAAGATCCCACTGAAGCTCATTCGACGTGGGGAGCGTGGGGGAGACTCCTGGTAGGGGAAGGGGAAGACAGTTTTGGGTGAGCCAGGGCTATGTTTGGATCTCACAGGGGCAGAGACGGGGCTGGAAGGTCGGTTCTGGAGCCCTTTTGAGAAAATGCCTTTCGAAGGACTGCCTGCAGAGTAGCTTTCTTCCACCTGAGGAGGAGAGAAAAAAGAAGAAGAAGAGAAATCACCATTAATTCAGTTCAGTTTGTGCCATTAGGATCTCGGAGTTCGTCTCAACACAGTCACTCCTGTTTATCCCAGCTGTGGGTTAACCAAACCTTCCCCAGTGTCAGCCTGCACTGCCATGTAGATGTGTGTGTGCCACCACACTGGGCTCACTGCTGTTAAAGATGTCCTGTCCACAAAAATTTAAAACTATGTGCATGAATGTCATTATCACACAAACACTGCAGGATATTTTTTAACAGCTTTATTTGCTGCACGTTCCCATTTCTTCCCCAGAAAAATGAAAGGTGGGTGGCAATACATTTATTAAGGGCAATGAATGACCTCCTTTACGCTAACACAGCACCCTGAAGCCTCCCTTCTGCATTTAAGCACCCATCTATAGTACTGACATCTCCACTGCACAATGTGGCACAGCAAAGAGCATGAGTTCTCAGTGCCAGACACTGCCATGGGGGTTTCAATCCTAGTCCCAGAATAGAGCAATCATTCTAGAGTGGCAATATTACAGATAATTAGCCCAGCCTCCAGCTTGGGCACGACCTGTCTAACTGCTCTGTCTCTTCAGGGACCTGTGCTGGCTTTCCAGCTAGCATGAATATCTATGCACAACACAGCACTGCACTGTGCAGGCTCATCTAGAGAGGTGGAGGGGAAAAGGTCAGAAAAACAAACAAACAAAAAGAAATAAAGATGAAGTTCTTCCCACATACAATTAACAGAAGCCTACACAAACTGCTGTGGGATTGGCCCGGGTCTGAGCTATATGCAGAGTTGATTTCCTCCTGGATGCACAAAATAGTTCTATGGGCACAAAACTTCTTTCTTAGCTGGGGTCATATCTCATGAATTAAGGGTCCTGTTCCTGGGGATCAGTGACAGTGGGTTTCAGGTCTTCAGTGAAGGTGGAAGCAAAGTCCATGGCTCACGTGCCCATAGGCACAGCACACTGCCTTCTGCATGAGATATGATTGGGTTTGAGTCCTTTGCATGCTTGCTCCTCACTCCCAGTATGCAAAACAAAAGGGATGTATGTGTGCATGGAGCATTAAACAACTGCTGTCTGCTAGGTGCACGTGATATGTGTCAGTGAGGCTGGGTAAGCATGCGGCTGTCATGGGAAGAGTGATAGAGAAAATAATACATTTACAGAATCGTAGAATGTCTTAGGTTGGAAGAGACCTTAAAGATCATCAAATTCCAAACTCCATGCCATGGGCTGACTGCCTCCCATGGGACCAGGCTGCCCAGCACCCCATCCAACATGGCCTTGAGCAGCTCCAGGGATGGGGCATCCACAGCTCTCTGGGCAGCAGTGCCAGTGCCTCACCACCCTCTGAGTAAAGAATTTATTCCTTACCTCTAACCAAAATGCCTCCTCTGTTAGTTTAAAGCCATTCACTTCTGTCCCATCACTATGTATGTAAAAAGTCATCTCCTCAGCTCCCTTCAAGTACTGGAAGACCACAATGAGGTCTCCCCAGAGCCTTCTCTTCTCCAAGCTAAACAAGCCCTGTTCCCTCAGCCTTTCCTCGTAGGAGAGGTGCTCGAGCCTCTTGATCATGTTCATGGCCCTCAGATGAAGGAAAAGATGAAAGCTGGGATGGGAAGGATTGAGCACAGTCCCTCAACTGAGGCCTGGAATAATTAACAGGCTATAAATAAATTAATAAACTCCACTGTTGTTACGGGTAAATAGCCCCTAAGAGATAACTTCTTCATGAAAGCTCTTTAACTTTACTAAAACAGCATCTGTAAATCACCTGAGACTACCTACACAGTGTTCTCTGCCCAGCTATGCAGCCCAGGAAACAACTGTGCAGTGCAGCAGCACCTCCGCTCACTGCAATGCGATCAGGTCTACTGCAAATCTACTGCCTGGAAACCGGGAGAAAGAAGTACGTTTTCAAGTTCATTTTAATTGCAATATAAATCCCCCTCTACCTCTGTAATTTCAGACTGTTTCCAGGAATGTAATTTCATTATCATTTTTTCCGAAGCTGACAAGCCATGGAAGTTGTAAAGCTAAGAGAAGGACGTCCTTCTGGTGCCGCCTTTAATATTTCATGCATCTTTTTATGCATGCTTATTTGATAATAACAAAACACCAATAAGAGACCCTTCAAAAGTCCATGCTATCCTCACATCCTCAAGAAACAATCTGCCAAATAACATCGTGTTCTCCTGCACACATAGGTCAGACATGGGGCAAATCGTTCTCCAATTCTGAGCAGAAGCAGCAGGATGCTTTCTTTCACTGCAATCACAACCCGCTACTTTCTCTCTATCGTGCCAGGCAGATGAATTAGTTAATTGCTAGAGCACCAGGGGCACGCTGCTAAATACACACATGCGTGCTACTAAATTAAAGGAAATTACTACAACAAATTCTTTTCCAGCTGTTCCACACAGTAATTACACACAGGTTACACCCACCGACAAAGAGGATAAACACCTATGATTTTGCTTTGGGAATTACGTCAGTATTTGTTTCTTAGAATCTTATTTGAAGTCAATGGTTGTGAGTTTTAAAAGATGATTGATGTCCACGCATCAGCTGGGAGTGCAGAAGAATCTCTGCCGTGGAACAAACTGCAGCAACCCATGCAGCATCTGCGCAATGACTCCAGCAGGAGTGCTGGAGGAAGGCTGCACAGCTAGATGGATCATTGGCCTGTTCTTCATGTGGTTTGGGTTCATTCCCTGCAGCTATGGCAGACAGGTGGGCACAGAGAAAAAGTCAACTTCTGAGCACAGGTCTGCAGGGAATGGAGAAGCTGGAATAAAGCTAAATCAGCAGAAGGGTAATAAAAGAACATGAGTGTTAGTGCAATCCCATCTATGTCAGTGCATTCCCCAGGGAGGCTGGGCAGCCAAGCAGACACCCATGGTACATTACATGAGTTGCTTTGGTTGTTCAAGGTTATTCCAGTTACCTTACATTGCGCTGAGTAAATATAACCAAAAATGCTGCAAGGCTGCCAGTTTGCATGTTTTGGAGCACAAAAGGATCTTCTGCTGGAGACCAAGGAGAAACTGCTCTGTTTTACAAACTGAATGATCTTCGTCAGGCTCCTAAAATATATCTAGAACAGGCTGCTGTTCAAAATAAAGCAATAAAACATGAGGTGCCTTAGACTCCTTTTTACCTAGGAGACCTGCTTTCAATTTCTTGAATGGAATGTAAAGTGAAAGCTTGGCATCTGCCCGAGCTGGACAGCTCTGGAAGATTCCATCTCAGGAAGCAGCATCCTCACAGCTCCTTGGTCATCTCACCTGGGTGCACGGCTCTCTCCCTACCCTCCTCTTCCTTTCTCACAGCAATGCACATTAATGGCTCAGGACCTTCCATCGATGGACCAGCAGATCTGCATCTTCATTTCTCATTGTTATTTTTCAATGTACTCCTCAGTGACAAAATCCCAGCATAAACCACACTGCAGATGGTCACTCTGCTTCAGTGGGTACAAGGATCTGATTCTACAGCAGGACTGTGCCTATGCCCATTCTGGACCACAACCCTTAACCTGTCTTACATACTGCTACTCTTGATGTATTCCAGCTGAACAACCATGTATCTTGTGCTGTTAAGAATTACCTGTCCTGAAGATCATCCAGATTTTCCTGTCCCTCCACCAAACAGTCTTCCTTTTGATAACAGCCTGGCATCTTTCCCTTCAACTGCTTTCTCACCTACCTTGCAATTCTTCTTGCTTTACAAGATACATTAAAACACATCACATATAATAACTACCATATGGTAATCCCCACTGCAGTGCACTGAGACCAAACTATTTACACTTCACTGCAAGCCATTCTCTTGTCAGCCCCACGCAACCCATCTCAGTCCTGCCTTTTCTCACTCACACACACGTCTTCTCCATGCTGCCCTTTTCTTTCCCATGCTTTGTATTGAAAATCTAATCCCTCTTCTGTTTTGTAAAGTGTAGCCCTCTATAAGAAGGCATTTGTGCTGACAGCTTAAAATTTAAGGACTTCTTAACTGCAAGGAAGAGAAGAGTCCTGCCAAAGAGACATGGCCAGGAAAATGAATGAGCTGTGCTGAGAAGACCAACCACAAATAGGCAGACTGTGCCAGAGCCCAGGAACCCTGCTTCTGTCTTTGTCCCTTGCAGCACCACACTGCAGCCATCTCCCCAGGCCCTCTCACAGGCACACAGCCTTCTTCAGAGGATTCCTTCATTACCTGCTTCAGAAAACACGAAGATAAGGCACTTCCTTGGATTTCCACTTTTCTTACAAATCTGGACAAATTCTTCTCTCCTTGGATGTGCCGTCTTTCCCATTTGTGCTGACCAACTCCTGCCGTGATCCCTTCCTGTGTGCCATGGGACTTACACAGCTCAGTATCCCAGAAAAATCTCCATCTCTGATTCAGCTGCCGGGGAATTTAGATTCATTTTCAGAACAGACCAAATTAAAACCTGTCTGGAATGTGAACGGGCTCAAGCTAAACTGTCTGAAAGCTTCAAAACGTTTCTGAATTTACATGAACGTTGTTAAATGAAACTGAGCTCTGCTCCTTTTTCTCCAGCTCTAAGTAGTCAGGACAATTAAGAAGCATTTGAGTTCTTTATGCTTTTACAGCAGTCATTTTATTTCACCTTAATTTTGCCTTTTCGCTCACAAAAATCCTGAAGGCAAAAATCGCCTCCCACCACCCTTGTCAGGGACAGTAAGCACAATTAAGGACGACACACGAGATAGATGTCTGCACTTATTTCTTGCCCTTGTGCTGAATCTCAACAAAGAAGCCCTTTAATAAACTTAATTGGATGAGTCCTTTATTATGGTGGAATAAAAGAGCTCACAGAATCACAAGAGCTGACTTCGTTAGACCAAAAGGTAATGAAGGACTTACTCTCCTGGGCACCATGTGGTTACATTCACCCCCATTAGTTCCCTTGGTTCTGCATGAGCAAGAACAATTGAGATGACAACGTGTTTTACAGGATCAGAGATGTCACTTCCCAAAATTAAAGGCCAGTGACACTTCCCAAATTAAAATACAATGGGATGCGGCTGGCTGATCTGGCAGGCTCAGAGCGCCTGGCATGGCTGTACGGTTGGGATTAGGTTTCCCACAGCAAGCAGGTCTGCTCGAAGGCAGGAGCAGGGCAGGGAGGGAAGAGCAGGGCTGGCTCCAGGTGAGAGCGGGATGGCTCCAGGCTCCATTTCCTAACCCAAAGTGTTTCTGGAAAAGCAGTGTAGAGCCGTGCAGCAGCTGCCACTTACGTCTTCATTCTGAGCCTCACTGCATCCACTGCTGGTGCCCCATGTCCGCCTGGGACACGCTCCCTGTCCTTCCTGCTGAGGCCAGCTCACTGATCACAAAGAAATGGATAATTAAAGGCTGAGAAAAAAAGAGATCAAAAGGAGATTTGTTATCCAGCGAAGGAGAAAGGGGGTAAAAATAGGGTAGTTTTCGCTTCTCTTCCCTGTTTCACCATTTATGAGTCACCGCACAAAACAAAAACAATGCTGGGAGCAGAACCAGGACAAAGTGCTCGTCTGAGCCCATCAGCATCTTCTTGCATTACCGGCAGCAGAACCGTGAGATGATGACAAATGCAGTCATAACAAAGCCTATGTTTTGCCCTATTCCTTTGTTTGCACATCCAAAAACCAAAGCAATCCTTCAGCCACGGTGTCACATCCAGAATCCACGTACAGCTGATTACCTACAGCTATTCTCAAAATCTAGCCAAGCTTCGTGGCATACTTCCCAAAAACCAGGTCTGCTCCCAGGTGCAACTGCTCCGTTTGGACAACCTGAACTGCTTGCAAAATGTGTTTTACTGACTCAGATCATTTTGCACTGAAGAGTTCCCTGCTCAGAATTTACTACTTTCTCCCCCCTTGTTTTTGTATGAACTGCACACTGTATCAATAATGAGCCCGTATTTCTTTCAAGTCACTGATAATGTATTATACAGTATAACAACAGTATGTTTTCCCTGCCTAGAAACAAAATTTTCCACTGATGAGTCCCAACTCATTTAATCACCCAGGCTTTATTCACTTAATAGGCTCCCATGTCTGTTCAGCATCATTCCACTTTCTTAAATCTAAATGTCTTGTGCTCCTTTTTTATATACATGACACCACCACTATTACATTTTCCAACCAAATTTACAGTCTTCTTGAAAACCCAAATTTGCTCACTAAGAACTGTTTGCCATTAATTCCAATCAAAATGAGTCTACTATAATAGCATCATTAACTATCCAACATTAGATATTTCATTGTTTTACCCAGGAGTAATGTCACACTGACAAATCTGCAAATTATCCTAATTGCAGATATTGTAAATATTAACAAAATAATTGCTTTTTTTCCAGTCTTTTGCAATCTTTCCTCATCTCTGCTCCAGGATTTATTCAAAATTAGCACTAGTTGGTCACAGAAAGCTCTGCCAATTTATTCAGAGCTGTTTTATCAGAGTTGTTTGGGTTTAGCTGTAGCATCTTCCATCTCACATAGAACTAAGTCATTCATGAGACAGAGTCGCCATTATCATATAAGATAAACATCTCACCCACTTCTTCACCATGCAGAGAACAGTCAATGCATACTTCTTTTTCAAGCTTCCACCTATAGCTTATAACAAACATCCTATAACGATCCTGTGTGGCCATTCCTACTTCACGGATTCATGCCCTTTCTGGAGAGTCTCAGTTTGAATATGGGGCAATCAGCAATACCAGTTATTCCAGACAAAGCCAACACAAGTATTAAAGCACTTTGTGAGGCAATGAGAAGTGTCAGAATATCTGCAGCCGACACAAGAGCTACTGTGCTGCATCACATCGTGCCAAACATTCTGTGCAAGAGTCTGCAGAATATTACACTTTGCCTTCAACAGAGGAAGGTCAAAACCACCTCTGTGTCCCCCCCCTTCCTTCAGGTCATAAAGGAAGAAAAATACATCAGTTGTAATAATAACCATGCCAATGAGAAGTGATTAAGGCTAAACTTCAGGAAATATGTGACACATTCCCACCTCTGTCAAAAAATTCCTACGTGAATCTGAACAAGTAATTCCGCACTCAAGTTTCCTGGCTGCAAAGTGAGGATTATTGTCACAGGATAATGACTGAGAGGCACTCACACACTAAAGTGCTGAGAACCCTTGTGAAAAATGTTAATACAATTTCTAACAGGTTTTCACAGAGATCAGTGGTACTAAATTAATGGCAGATCAGAAAGGCAGGCTGTGAGCTACTCTTCTCTGACTTGACATACAGCCCAGCTGACAGAAGAGTTAAGTGAAGGAAGAGAGATGTCCCTGATTCATTGCCAGTCTCCAGCACTTCTAGTGAATGGAAAAGTCATGCTGCTGATGAAATATTGACTTACGGTGTACCAAAGGTACACATCACTCTGTGATTTCAGACTTGGACAAAGGAAACCCATTTTACATGAAGGAGAAGAGTAAAACTTGGGAACTTCTTTATGTTGCACCAGCAGAACCTGGAAACCTTTTAGTTTAAATTAAATAAGATACTGCAATCTGATGGTGGCCATCAACCACAAAGATCCCATCCTTCACATTAAAGAGAAAAATGCTGTTTAAGATGAGCTGCAATAGATTTTATTTGATGATCTGTTTCTGATTGGAAGTTGGGCACTGTCAGCTGGTCTGACAGTGAGTTCTGTTCAACACATGCAACAAAACGGTAAAAACCCTTACATGTTCAGTCAAAAAGGTCAGATAAATAAAGCTCAAGGTGGGAAGGCTCAGATTTGATGTCGAGGGGAAGTTCTTTACAGAGTTGAAAGGTGCTGGCACAGGCTGTTCAGAGAGGCTGTGGATGCCCCATCCTTGGAGGTGTTCAAGGCCAGGTTGGATGGGGCCCTGGGCAGCCTGGACTAGTATCAGATCTGGAGGTTGGTGGCCCTGCATGTGGCAGGGGGTTGGAGCTTCATGATCATTGAGGTCCCTTCCAACCCAAGCCATTCTGTGATTCTATGATTCCATGAAACTGCAAAAGTGGGGTGACTACTTAAATGTTCTTCCAGTTTTTCCCAAGAAAACCACTCATTAAAAATGTGTCCCAAGACTTGTAAAAGAAAAAACAGGAAGTTCATAAATGGTAAAATGAACTTGTTTAACGGTATCACAAAATATTAAATGTGAGCAAGATCAGCTTTGATAGATCTTCTTCTTCAAGATCGAGATTCATATAGACTCTTCACCTTTTCTTGGGAAAAATCAAGCTCCAGTTAGGAACACCTGCACTCTTCCAGCATGCCATCATATGGGCCACTTTATTCAGACCCACCAAACAAGAGCATTTTGATAACACTGTATTTTAGCTTCCCTGGCATCTACAAGAATTCCCCTGTGTTTGTCAGTGACTCCGACATCACAGTCCTAAAAGGTCCAGTGCCAAAACGAACAAGGCCAACGTTATAAACATATTCAGTTACTGATGAATTGCACAAGTTTTTTTTAAACAACTATCCTTTGCCACGATGTGCAAAGGCATAGAGACGCACACTGTCAGCAAAGTTAAATTATTATCATTCTAGATGCAGATTAGCTTCACTAAGGAGATATTTATTGTTTCACCTGCCTTGAACTATAACTGCAGACTCACTGACAAATGGCCTCCCTACAGAAAAGTCCATATCCTTGTAAATATTGCCACAAGTCTGCTGTGCAGCTGCAGATTAGCTTTTGAGACACCTACTATTGTTCAGAAGGGTATCTCTCATCACCAAGTCTGTGACTTGGTTGGTAGGAGGTCTAAATTTAGCAGATCAGCTCATATGTCAAAGCTCTGTGAAAATGATGAGGCCAGGAACATGAGGCACTGCACTTCTGTAGCAACACCACACATTTTGGTAGCTGTTTTCCCTAGAATACAGTAATGCAATATCACTCCATCAAATTAGAATGTTATACAACGCATCTGCAGTATCTCAAGGAACCGAGGTTATCGTTCTTTACAGTGATAGCGTTAAGCACTGTCATGATAAGGCTTGCGGAATTCACAGTGTTTGCCAGAGAGTATCGCTTTTAACGGGTAAATGGCAGGAAACATTAAAACCCTGAGGCTTTTCAAAGTCTAAGGAATTGTGGTTATCATCAGGGGGCTCAGCAACTACAGTGAAGGTGAAGGTTTGGAAATATCCTACCTTGCGAGAAGCATTTTTGTCTGCGTTCTCCACGTCACCGTCCAAGAATGGCATGGCAAAAGAGCTGAGATCCTGATGGGAGAGAGAAGAAAAAATGATGTCCTTCTATCAGAGCATCCCATGTCTGTAGCCCACAGTTCTACCTCCAAACTGCCTGCTGCTTTACCCATAGCTACTGCTGGAAAGGATAACACAGGATCTGACATTTCTCCTTGCATGGCAAGGAGAACAGATTTAAGTAACTTGTGAATAGAGAGCCTTTAGAAGCACTCCCAGTGCCTCACTGTCAAAAGGCACTCAGCATATGCACAGCCACAGTGGAAGGTCCTGCGCTGGAAGTTTCAAAGGTACCCAAATGCCACAGAAAAATATTGCAGGAAATTACAGTCTAACTATAGGCCCTTGCTCAGCAAAAGACCTATGTGGCCTTTAGTGGGGACTGCAGTCTTTCTTTAAGGAGTATTTATGGCAATAAAACCTGAATGAGAATATGTCAATGTTCTCAAAACGCAGACATGGTGTCTGAGGATGGAATAACCAACTCATTTTCACAAGGCAGAGAGGAGCCCCCTGCTCTGTGCTACCAACGAAAACAAAGCCATAAAAGAAGCCCACATGCTCATCTTTAACTAACAGAAACAAGTTGCAATTATGTTCTACCTCCTGCCGTCTGTTCTGTTTATGCTACCTCATGTTCCAGCTATGGGATTTTTAGGGCTCCTTTGTAAATGCATAATGAAGTTTTCCGTGTTAGTGTCAAGTTTAGCAGCTGTTTGATCAGAAAAGTAGATAATGAGTAACTCTATGAGCACAAGCACGAGTTGGCAGCACTGCATGCTGAAGAACTGAGGCTTGGAGCCCAAACCTTGATCTCAATGTCAGGAAAACACGCCCAGCGCAGAACCCGCCTGGTGCAAAGCATCGCCCTTTAAATAGAACGATCCAATGCTTCTCTACCACCACATCTGCATCTCATTTAAAATTGTTCAAAGCAAAAATAAATAGCAATTTCACATAAACCTAATTTGAGATTAAATAGAGCTTAATTAAAAATTAGCGCAGGCTGGGATGTCTGCAAGGCTTGCTTGCCAAAGGCCTTCAGAATTCAGAACAGCCACGAGTCTAATCACATCACATTGTATAATCACACTAAATCCAAACTGTGCTCAAAAATGTGTATAATTCAGGCATAATCCTTGCAAATGTTTGAAAATATTCTAGTTACATAATGAACAACAAAAATGAGGAACAAAATATTGAATTACTGGAAGCGAAGCATGTGGGAGTAAGTCATGCCAAGCTGGAAAGGGAAAAAGAAAAGCAACCCCACTTGGCCAAACTGGCCTTGAGTCCCCAGGACACAAACCAAAGCATCCATGACATATCAGTGTGCTCTAAGCCCTACTCGTGCAAATCCAAAGCACCAACCAAGCTATATAATGTCACCCTCATTGCCACATGTTGACGTGAGTTTCATGTCATGTTCAGTGGAAATGGAAATATAAGCAAATATCTCAAAACCAAAAGAAGAGTTGATCTATTCAGCTTATGTTTTCACTGTTACCAAGATTTGACAGAGGCTAACCCAGGCACCACAGGACCTTCAGCACTTCTGTATTCATCTGCTTATTCCTACCATTAATTAAGAGCAAAATGACTTACATACTCCCATAAAATTAATCGGCCATAAGCAGTGTTTATAAACATTGTCAATAAATGAGTTAGTATATTCGTACTTAATATATTACTGCAAGACTTAAATAATACATCTCTGTGAAGAAGTTGAAGGGCCTAATGGAAAGTTACACAAAAACACATCCCCCGGTGTTTACTTTAATTTAGCCAAAGGATTTACCAACATTTTCCTCAACCCATCTTCGGTAGTGAAGAAGCTGGAATTTGATGTGTGCTAAGTCATTTTCCATGCAATAAATCAAGCAAATAATCTCTTCTGAGCTCCACATGTTAGCGTCCCTGTATTACTACTTTTTTAATTTGCAGGGAGGAAATTTGCAGCTTGGGAAGGCTGCAGCCTGGGAGAAGAAAGTGGGTTTTGAAGGACGTATACCTAGCAATTACAGTAGGCAAAGCTGTCCAAGAAGTCTGGAACAGCTGGGAGTGAAACCGGCACTTCAGTTCTGAGCAGAAGCTTTCAAAAACAGGAAGAGGTAGGCAGGCAGAATTATTTTCCAGTGAGCTAAATTTCAGCTGCCAGTTACAATTCCAAGCTTAAAAATGGATACCTGCTATGTTCTAAAGCCTAAAAGCATCATGAAACCAACCTGATGACTTTATTCTAATTTGTAACTGGTAGATACCATGGAGGTATGTTTTCTTCATCCATTTTCAAATGCAGATTTTCAAAACAGGAGGTCTCTACTTCTAAGCAGAAATTACTGGAGCTATACCAGAAACTGTTGGGACAGCACGAGATCCCTCTTAGTCTGCTGGAGAACATTATAAGCAGGATGATAGTTTACTTTGAGTGCTCTGATAAAGCCTGTGATTGCTGCTGCTACCTAACAGGTTCCTCATCTTTTACTTCCTCATGGGACTGCAGTTACTGAAGGAAAGAATGGGTAGATCAAAAGTGGAGCTACAAACACTGCTCTCTCAGTTCCAACCTCTTGGTTAAGCAAGGAAATATTGCACGCTTGTTTTTTCTTTACATGAATCTCTTCAGAAGACAGACCAGATATCTAGTCCTTTCTTGTGTCACTCTTCATTCAGAAGCATATGCAGCTACAGGGTTGATGATACAAAACCTCTTAAAAAAAATTAAATTGAACTAAAAAAAAAGATAAGAACAGTTCCAAATGAGTTCACAAAATCACAGAATGGCTTGGGTTGGAAGGGACCCAATGATCACGAAGCTCCAACAGCCCTGCCACGTGCAGGGCCACCAACCTCCATATCTAATATTAGACCAGGCTGCCCAGGGCCCCATCTAACATGGCCTTGAATGCCTCCAGGGACGGGGCATTCTCAACCTCTCTGGGCAGCCTGTGCCAGCACCTCACCACTTTCTTGGTAAAGAACTTCCCCCTGACATCCAACCTACATCTTCCCTCCTACAACTTAAAACCATTTCCCCTTGTCCAGCTATTATCCACCCTTTCAAAGAGTTGAAAGTGTTGAAAACTTTCAAAGTGTTGCTAAACACCTGTGGCTCTTTACAGGCCAATGGTGCAGCCCTATCTCTTAGTGCTCTTAGATCTGTCTGCTCTGATCTGCTTCCAGCTGATGCACCTATTAGGCTTGCTCTGCCATTAAGCTGGGATTTAAACCATTACTGGACAGCTTTCTCACTCTTAGAAAAAACTGGTGTGGATATTCTCCAATAGCCCTCTCCAGGGGCTACCTCTGCTTTGCTTTGTGTAAGTGCCCTAGAAAATCATGGGGCTCTGGGCAGATATTAAAAATCTTCCGCCAAAGGAATCCTTTGATGCGTTGGTAGGAGAAGAGACCTACTCATTTGATACTGTAGAGCCCTCACTGAAGAATACGCGGCATCACTCCCTGTATCCATCAGTTCTGCAGCACATCCTCGGACAGAAAACTTCTGTTGGGACCAAAGTCTACGGCTATCTTTGTAAGGAAGGAAGGCCACCAGCGACTGCAGCTTCTAGTGATGCTAACCTGGAATTAAGGCAATGCAAAGCCTGTTTTGTACAATTTGGTTGGCTTTCCTGTCATGCTGATGTTCCTCAGCAGGTCCTTCATGCTGCCCAGTGCAGTCTGACTGTCAGACATCAATCCTGCCACCCCCTTAGAAGAAATGAACTCTTGAGCAGTTTAGATTGACTTTAAATCCACAAGGCTGCTTCAGGTTAATATTCAGACACAGACAGTGCTGCATCATTCCTTCCTGAGTCGTCTTCTTCCTTGGACAGCCCTTACATCACAATACTTGGATTTATGTGAAAAGAAGAATAAAAATTTTGTTAATTGTTATCTTGGGAAAACAAAACAAAACAAAATATTTTTCTCAGAACTGCTTTGGAGAACAAGGAAGAAAACAACGCTTTAGGATACGGAAAGCAAATATATTGGCTGGCAAAACGTAGCCAAATAGCAACAGGAGCAAGATCTGGTTGGCCAAACGATTTTCACCTTTTCCAGCCAGTTTCCCTATTTCTTTCTTTACTACAAAGAATTCCTGCCAGCAAAGCCTGCCCAGACAACGCTGCTCTGGACGCTGCTGCAGCTGGGAACCGTGGTGTCAGAAAAGAGTTTCCAGCAGTTCTGTTGCAGAGGCAGCGAGCTTAAGTAACAGACCACTAAAGCCTTGAATCCAGTAAACAACATAGAATAAAAAGGATTCCTTTTTATTATGGTTTTGTTTCAAGGCTATTTTGGCAGCTAGGCTAATAAAGCTCCTCTGTAAAAGCTGAAGCCGAGGAGCCAGCCAAGCACTCCAGGGTGCGCGGGGATTGAAAAGTCATAGACCCATTTCCGAGGTGTTTCGGGTGGGAGTAAGACATTTTTATAGCCCCAACCAGCAGTCGTCTGGGATTTCAGGGGTGGGTATTAAAGGAGTATTTCACACACAGGCCACGCTACATGTCTGCTCACGTCTCTAGTGCTGGGTTGCTGCCCCATGGCCATGGCCAAGACTTCGGCACGGTTCAGAGATGCCTCAGATTGGGATGGCTTCATGGCAGCACCATGGTTTATTCCTGCTGGAAGGCTGAGCACCTCTGCTGAGCAATTCTAGAGTCCTGGCGTAGGCGTTAGCAGCGCAGTTCTGATTACTGATGGTGCCAGCTATGAGACATCGTTCTTCTGTTTCAATCACTGCTGCGTATGTGCTGGGGTTGCACTGAACTTAAGGAGGTGAGATGCCTGCCAGACATTACAGTCATTTTGTGGCACTTTACTAAGACAGCTTTCCAATATGGGGAGGCAGCTCCTTTAATAAAATAAATAAAACAAGATATTGAGAAATTAAGCAGAGTGCTGACAAGATCCCTGATCTCACAAAGTATTGCTAAAAATTTCACTCCTCAGCACCACATCTTTACAGGGCTCCGAGGATCTCCCCCTCTGCTAACAGTACTGAGCTGTGAGCATGTCAGTTGTCCTACCAAGGACAAAGAAAGTCACTGTATTTATTAATGTTAGTTGTGAACTTCTTCTTTCAGCTCAATCTACACACCAGCAGATTTTTTTAGATCAACCTTGGCTTGTACCTATTCCAAGCCTATGTAGAACTCTGAATAGTAAATATACTGCATATGCTAATAGGCTGTGAGCAGAATCCAAAGCTTGAACTCTATGGAATAGGGTACATAGCTTGGCAGCTCTGACTGAATTAAAAATTACCTCCTTCAGAACAATCCTGTGTAGAAGCCTTTGAGGATTTATCTCAAATCACTCAATTATTGCACAAAGAATTATTCAAAACTGACATATACAGGAATTTCTGTCCTTTTGATTTTGTTGTTTTGATGTAATAGGCACAGTAGCATATAATACTACTTGCTACATGGCTTTATTCCTTTAAGAGTAGGTTGCTCATTGCTTTGCTTTTCTCCCTCCCCCATGCCATCAAGACTGCAGCATGTGTTTTGGAGAAAGAGACATAAATTGCACTGTGAGACATAGGATGCTGGTGACTAAGTCTCAGTATGACTCAATGGGAGTGGGCAGTAACAGATGTACAAAGCTGGTTAGATCTGTGCAAGCCAGCTTTGTACTTCACAGAGCAATTGCAATTTATTTGTGTGCTATTCGTTTTAAGGCTGTTCATACTTAAAAAGAACAATCAAGTGGACCTGGACGGTGTGAGACGGTAGAAATGAGATACAGAGACTTGAGTCTGTGTGCAGCACAATGGTGCCAGGGGCAGCGTGGTCCAGGAGTCACCTGGATGACTGTGCAGGAGCAGAGTTGCATGCACATCAGTGTCAAAGTGGATACAGCACCAGACTTGAAATAACAAAGCATAAATCACCCTAATTTTTTTAAATTAATCAAAATAAATAAATGACCTGCCTGGGAGACGTGGAAATATTCAGCCCCAAAGACGCACGATCTAAAATTTAGGGATTTATTGCTGGTTGAACTCCAGCACAGAACCCAACAAGTGAAAATCGCCATCCATCTGGTGATTATTCAATGTCCTATATAAAAAAAAAACTTGGCAGTTTCATGCACAACTACAGACACACCAAGAACTAAAGAGCTACTGGATCTACTTTGCTCCATTTCTCACTCATGGGTTGACAGTTCAAATTGTCGCTATTTGACCTGACAGAGCTGCTGACACTGAGAATTTCCCAGGTAAGGGAACAAAGAGAGCAATGAAACCAATAATTCCTTAATAGTTCCCTCAAAAAGCTGTCCAAGCTGAGTTACCCTGATCATGGCAAACTGGCAGCCTGCAGCACACCTTCGCTTCCAAAGCTCTCAGTGGTCATTAAGCTCCAGCAGCCTACAGCAAATGCACCTTTTCTTCTGCGGCTGTAGCAAAGATTCATCTAAAAACACCTTCAAGAGCCCATGGACTGGTTTCTGTTTGTCTCTCGGTGTCAGCCTTCAATTGCAAGAGCACATTCCTATGCTGTCCATGGAAAAAATGAAATTTTCTTTCAAGCCTGTGCTCTCCTGCCAGGATGCAGCCTTTGCAAAGCAGCCGAGTGTAGCCTGCAGTGTGCGGCCCTGGGGTGGGATGCAGCCACTTCTGCTTGGAGCCCCATCCTGTGCACAGCATGCACAGAGCTTAGAGGGGTACAGAGACACTGCTGTCCCCTGAGCAGTAAATCACAGCCCAGCGGTAGGGGCACCCAACAGCCTGACTCGTCAGCTCCTTCACATGGAGAACAATGCGGCACGGGGACTGGCAACGTGTTTGAGACAACAGCAGAGGGACAGCCTGGCAAAAGTGTAAATAACAAAATGCCATTAAAAAAAAGAAGAGAGAGAGAGAGAGAGAAAGGGTGAGAGAAGAGCAGAGAAAGCAAATCAGTGGGAAAAACGAAATTCTCAATGTTCTCTGTGACACCACAATCCACACACAACGCCTGCAGCAGCAACCTCCCGCATATTCCCAGCCTGTGGGAGAAAGTGGTTGCCTTTAAATACCGCAGCCTGATTTACATGTATGGAGCTGTGTACCTACTGGGGAGCAGACTGAACATCACCCCGGTGCTCTGCAGACCCTGCTGGCTGCAGACTCTTTGTTAAGCCCCATCCTGGGTGCTCAGGCAACTTCCTCCACAGAGACATTTCCTCCAAGAAGAACAAGTTAAGACAGACAAAGTGAAAGCAGAAGATAACATACCTCAGACCTGGTGAACGTGATCAGATGAATGATGAGGGAATTAAACAACAACCAAATGAGACGCCGCTATGGGGAGAGGCAGCAAGAGACTGCAAATGTTACCCTTCAGATGGCATGTACTCCGTGCCAACGGAGTTGCTTTCCAGTACTTACATAAACACAACAAAGGATTCCAAGGTATTGCAGAGAAAAGCACACATTTTCTATGAAACAGAATGTCAGCCACTCTAAGATAGCAGAACCACAGCAAACAAAGGATGATTTTGTTGTAATGCAATGAAAACACTTGAGACACACTATAGCACGGGGGCAATCTGAATGGATTCAATGCAAGGACCATCAGGAGCCTAGTAAATCATCTCTACACTATATAAAAAGTCACTGCAGTTGAATGTTTTTCCCAATTTCTGTAGGCCAGATCTCTTAGAAAACCATGGAAGGAAGAGAGAAACAAAACAAAATCGGAAATGAAAACCTCCAGCTGATGGCCTCGTCTGAGCAGGGCCTGCTGGGCTCTCCCTCGCATATATATGACTTTAAGAAGCAGCATTCACAGCAGGCAGAAAATCCCTGCCATAAATACTTGGACTACAACTATTTTTTGCATCTCAGTGCAGTTAGGAAGACAGGTGCCTACTGCTTCTGTTTGTTTTCAGTTAATAATTGTGGATACTCTTAACAACGAGAAGAAAGCTTTTAGCAGGAAAGTGGGGTGAGGGAGGGATGTGCTCTGATCAAGTAGGCCTCAGCCAAAAAACTAAAGTAAAAAGGAAAAGAAGTAGAAGCAGAAAATGAGGAAGAGAAAGGAATAACTGAATGGCGCCATGCCTGGTGTAATGGAGACCAGAATGGGAGCTCAGAGGGGACAGCACATAGAATCCATGGCAAGGGAAGATCCCCCATTTGCTCTCCTGCTCTGTTCTCCTTTGTGATTCTGTAACAGCAGAAACAAAATTCAAATCTACAAGATGTACAGTCACTTTGCTTCAGCTTTTGTTTTAGTTTTAGCACCACACATAGAAAGAGACCATTACACATAGGATGCTTAACTTCATAGGATAGACTATTTGTTTTCCTTTTCCCAGAAGAATGGATGACTTTATTCTCCACCCCCTGAGCTCCTCGTACAATTTGCTGAAGCTGGCAACATAAAAAGCCCTCAAGGACAGAAGGAAGATCAAATTCTCAGAGACAATACAGAGAAGATTGTCATAGTCATAGTGTGATACTCTGCCTTAAAATCAGCTTGTGTGTCCTTCAGTCCCCCCATGAGCTTTGAGCTGAGAGCTGCAGACAAAGAACCGGTACCTCTCTTATTTTTTCTGGTTAGTGATGCCATTCACTAGCAATCAATTACATTAAATCGTTCATTCTGTGAGAATCCAAGCTTCATTTCAACCTGCATATCCAGTTCCAGACCCACACAACATCCTGAGCTGGAGGGAACCATAAGGATCACCGAGTCCAACCTCCAGCTCCACACAGCAGCGCCCAAACCCAACCCTGCTTCTCAGAGCAGTGTCCCAACACTCTATGAGCACCAGCACTGGGGCCGTGCCCGCTGCCCTGGGCAGCCCATTCCATGCCCACCGCCCTCTGCTGAGAAGCCTCACAACAGGAGCTCCATCGTACTACAGGCACGTCTACACGGCAATCACAAGTATGGTATCAGCCAGCTTGCTTTCACCCTGCTCCGACACAAGGGTAGCCATGACAACACCCAGTGAGCATAGGCTGTAAAATCCCTGTGGGAGGCTGAGTAAATACTCCAGCAATTTAACTCACTTTGAGCTCCACACTCCTGCTGCTGTACGGCTGTCAGGACTCAGCCGGGCTAATTTAAGACAAGCTTCAATCACGTCTCTTCCCACAGTCTAGACACACTGTAGGCATCCATATACAACGGGTAGCACGATGAGGTCCTAATCTCTGTTAGTATTTCTAAGTGTTACTCAAATGCATATTTTCTTTACACAGCTTTAGGGGTTGGGTAGGAAACACGGTGAGGTCTTTGATGGAGTGGGCACCCATTGCAGAGAAAAGAAAGAAGCCACCGTGTCCAACTGAATGAAATAGAATTTGAATGCTAAGACAACAGGCCTGCTATAGGAGCGTGGAGAGGAGGCAGTTTGCTGGAAAGCAGGCGTGGGCTGAGCACATCGTGCTTCCAGGCCTCCTCACACCTAACCCTGCTGCTGGCAAAGGCCATCTCCAGGGATGAGCTTCAAAAGCAGTGCAGCTCTGCTGGCAGGGAGGAGTTATAAGACACAAGTGAGCACCTCTGCAAGAAAGATGGACATAATATTTGCCCATCTGGGAAACCTCGTGAACGGTGAGACTGATGGAACAACACAACAAAGGGGTTACTCATCCTCAGCCATTACTGAAATAAGATTTTCACAGCGGGTCCAGTTTGGAAATAATCCTCACATGGAAAGGGAAGGGCAGAAATAACACACTATGAGGGCTTTTTTCTAATCACTATACATGCAATGCTAACATTTTAAACTGGATATCTCCCCAAGTAAACTGTGGGCTTCTTTCAAGGTCTATGGCTTCCCAGCGCAGGAAAGACCCCTTAGAAGTGAGCTGTATTCATTTCCAGCTTCTTCAATAAGTCTTCAAATTTCAATCATCTTAATCCTCATGCGCCCATTAAGCACAATGGCTACAATGGACCTGTCTGGATATGCTGTGGAGAAACGACCAGGAGACACTCTTATATTCAGGTAAATCAATCCAAACCTTAAGTATGATATTTACACACCTATGTTCCCAGAAAGTTGTTTCTGCCCAACGTGCTGTTTTCTAAACCCAGCAGACAGTGGTCAGCCACAACAGGCAAATTTGCATTTGCTTTGGCCGGCAGTTGGTACATGACCATGTTTCAGAAAGCATTTGGTCCTGCCTAGAGAGCGCAGGGCACGTTTCCATGTTAGGAGGGCTCCCTGGCCATGGTGACAGATGGACGGAGTGCCAGTCTGGCACGGCTGGGGCTGTTTGATACACGGCTGTTGCTCCAAGACATGTGGCAGACAGTCCCAATGTAGTTTTCACAACAAAATAAACCTCCCTTTGGGATCAGCGACCCAGGCTCTGCCAGCGGCACTGAGAGAGCCTCTGCCTGCAGCTCAGCCCATCAGGGCCATTCCCTGTGCCATGGGGCTTCACCAAAAATCCTCCCATAGAAGAGATGAGCAGCGAAGCAGGAAACAGAACTAAGCAAAGAGAAGTACACCATTTGTTTCTCAAGGTGAATTAAAACCACAAGCAGGAAACCTTGACTCAGAATAACGTTTGTTATTTTTGCCTGGCTTTCTATTTTTATAGAGACACAACACTAGCAAAAATTAAGTTAATGTGAGTAATGTGGTCCTTAAGGCATACTGGTTATTTTTCTCATCAAAAATGATCATTTCTATCTGTACATATTAAGTAGTTGCACCGCTATCAGTAAGCATTTAAATGCATGCTTCAGTAACACCTTTTCTGAGCTTCATTAGGATGGAAATTATACTGCCCACAGTCATCATAAGCAGTTAAATACCTATTAGAAAAGTGTCTCTTACATCAGAGCGAGAGGATACTTTTACCAAAACATATTGGTTCTACAAGCAAAAGCATTAGTTCCTACACTGAGAAACAGAAGCAGACTGTCGCTGCTGACTGTGGCCTCCAGGGACTGGAAGTGGCAGAGCTCACCTCACAGGGCATCTCTTCTTGTTTTACTCACATATAGTGCATGCTCTCATATAGGAGAAGATATATGGTAAACATGCATATCGCCATTTACTGTGTACCTATACATAACAAGCTCTCTAACTGCTGATTCTCTTAAATTCAGATCATTTATTATTTCTTGCCTTTTAAATCAGCTCACTGCTGGACCGACTCGGGTGATGGAACGTGTCCAAACGACACAAAGGTCTGCTCTTCCCAATGGAAAGCCCTGCTCTGCATACGGCCCGCAGCAAATTCTGTTCGCGGGTGACTTCCACCAGCTCTGTGATTTACCTTTAAAGGTTTACAACAAATATTGCTTTGTATTCTCCTCATTTCTTCCCGATGGCTGTAAGACATCCCGGTACAGATTAATGGTTGCTTGTTTTTTTTGTTGTTTTTTTTAATGTGGTTTTAGCCTGTATTTCAAATTGTGTCATTTTTCAGGATGAATACCCTTTCATTCCACCCTCAGTAACCCCGTACAGAAACGAGGAGCAGCACAGTCCCTGTGGGCTGGCTTTCCCGCTGCCTCCCTTTCAACCCATCGGCACTTGAAACGCAGTGGGCTGGCCCTGTGTCAGCAGGATCCATTTCATCCTCCTGCCAGTCACTCTCTCTTCCCACTGATGCTCCAGGCCCCAACTCCCAACTTCAGATTGCTCTCATCTCTCAAGGCTGCTCAGAGCCACAGCAGCCTCTGCTGCTCCACCTTTCCCGGAGTCCTGACTCCTTCCCATACAGGGACCGAGCTGAAGTCTCTCCCCCAGAGCAGACACCCTAATCCATCCCACTCTGTGCAGCTGAAATGTGCTCTGTAACAACAGCTACAACACAGGGACCAACAAGCACAGAAGAGAGGAGCTGGCAAAATCCCCTACATCTTATACCAGCATAAAACCCAGTTACCCTTCACCGAAGCCCTCCCATCACCTTGCTAATAGGGCACTGTTGGACCCAAAGCTTTGCATCTAATCCTAAGAAAGAGCCATCATCATTATCGGACATTCATTCATTCACAGGCCCATGAATTGCAGCGAGCTCAGCATTAAGTCTGGCAGTAGAAAGGGAAAAATGCAAAAGGAACAATGTGAAGGCTGCAGTCCACACCTTTACCCTGACATAGAGACAAATATCACATGAAAAGACAGGCAGACAGCAGATAGAAGCTCCAGTCAATGAGCCTACCAAAAAGCTGCAATGTGGGGTTTGCAATGCCTTGCCACAGCAAGGGGTTGCACAGCAGTTCAGGCTGCTCTGAGATGATCAGGATGAGAAAACAGGCATTGCAGGATGCAGGGAGCAGATGGTTTCAGACTGAAATGAAATAAACACCCCAAAAAGATAATCTCNAAATTGGTCAATATGTTTTGCTAGATTTGTAAGATCCAGTCTTTTAGAAACTGAATCTTAAAAATTCCGTGCTGCCCTCCAGGTTCTTTAAATTAAAGTGCTCGCTTCTTTATATTCTTCACAGCAAGTGATATATTCAGGGATTTACTTAAAAAAAAAAAAAAAAAAAAAAAAAAAAAAAAAAAAAAAAAAAAAAAAAAACAACCCCGACTGCATTCTTTAACTCGATAAAAGAACATTTTGTTCAGCCTTGAAATATCTATTGTAACTAAACGCTGCAAAAACAGGACAGCAGCCCTGTGCCAGCCATGCATACAAAAGAGACACAAGATGGAAAAGCAAAATACCCGAGAACCACGCATCTCTTACACAGCCTGAAGGAAGCCTCTTGGCTCAGTCCTGCAGCACACTCAGCCTTCTCCACTTAAATGAATGCAGAACCTATTCCCTTCCCGAGTCCGTCAGAATAAATAAACGAAAAGAAAACCAAACCCGAAGGAACCCATGGACGGGAGAGCCACGTTCTGACTTACAGCTCTGAAAAATCCCGCAGTCTGGCTGGAAACGTCCATTGAAGAACTGCACGCGAGGCTTTTCCCTAAAGGCAAGCACATTTAAACATCTCAGGCTCCGCTACTGAAGCCGATGCTGCAACAGATGGGGAGCGGGGCTGGGTGTGTTCCTCCTTCCCATCGCAGCGCTGCGCGGGGACAGCGGGAGCGGAGGTAACTGAGGAGAAGGCAGGCGACGCTCGGCTGCGGGCTCCGTGCCAGGGATGCTCCGGCCATCGCGGGATTCCATTACCCGGCTGCGGAGACCCGCCGCGTTCGCTCCGGCAGCGCACCGCCTGCGCAGGAGGGTCATTAAGCGCCGCACCGGCTGCGTTAGCTGAACGCCGCGGGTCCAGCGGGGAAGTTTGCGAGTTCAAATAACCGCAGGCGCTTTTTGTGTGATCGGGAGAGAAGGGAGCCTATTTTTGGGAGCAGGAGCTTCACGTAACTGAGGCTGCATCTGCATCGGTGCACCGGGGAAGGCAGCGCAGAGCAGGGATGGGTGCTGCGCCGGAGCCCACTCTGTGTCGGTACCAGAGGTGCCCCTGTGCTTCACATCTCCATTCCACAACGCAAATAGAGGAAGATGCAATTTGCTTTGTAATTTGCTGTAAGGACCTCGCTGGGAAAACAAGTTGTCCGACTGCAGAGTATGACATTGCCATTAGAAATCAAGAGAACAGCACAGCTTTTGAAATGATATCACAAGGATTGTGTGTGTGTGCTAGCACTGCATTGCAAACCCTCCGGCTGTGAGCCGAGCAATGGGGGATTTGAGCTTTCTTTTTCAGCAACAGGTCTTTGAAAAATCTTTCTTTATAGTCACGTTCAGCTCTGATCAAAAGGGGGCTGAAAAACAGGAGGAAGACTGACGTTTTGCATGGGTCGTTAGTGATAGGGCAAGGGGAAACAGCTTTAAACCTAAAGAGGGAACATCCAGGTTAGATGCTAGGAAGAAATTCTTTACTCAGAGGGCAGTGAGGCGCTGGCACTGCTGCCCAGAGAGCTGTGGGTGCCCCATCCCTGGAGCTGCTCAAGGCCAGGCTGGATGGGGCCCTGTGCAGCCTGAACCAGTGGAGGGCATCCAGCCCATGGCAGGGGGTTGGAACTGGATGGGCTTTAAGGTCCCTTTGAACCAAACCATTCTGCGATTCTATGATCAATCCATCAAGCAATCTCATAAAGCGTCCTTTACTGGCAAAGCACCTCCAGGCCACGGAGCTGCGTCCTTGGCCGAGACATTGGTGAAGTGTGCCACGGATCAGGTCACCCCTGGTAGAACAACACTAACATTGGGGCAAAAAGCAGAAAGATCCTACTGCAGCTTCCAATATTTTAACAAAAGGCATCAAAACATTCATGCAATGAACTGACACCTCTTTGGATAAACAGGTGGCCAAATCCTGAGCCGTGGGGCTTTGCCAACACTTTCTTGGCCATTTCAGAATAACATTTGCCAGGATGGACTGAAACAGTTTTTAACATAGGGGGCTTGCTTTAATTAATGGCTACTGGTTCCTAAATCACAGTGTGAGCAGCGTGGCTCACACAGCGCTCTCAGACTATTCAGAACTCAGAGCAACACATCGCAGGAGACTGCTCCCCTCTGCACTCAGGTGCAATCAGCGCTGTCCTCTGCTTTGCCCAAATCGAATAACAAACATCACCAAAGCCAGGAAGGAATTTCTGTCCAGCAGCACCAGAGGCACAGTGGGTGTGCGTCCATCTGATAAAACGTGAACGTGGTGTTCGCTCACAAATGGCAGCTAATGCTTGGAGCACTTGGAGACGAGCTCAGCATCTGCCTCTTTCAATACAGAAATGAACAAATATTTAGCGTTTAGGAGGTTTTTCCCCAGCTTAATGAATATTTTATGCATGCAGAACATACAAATAGTTTGGGAAAATAAACAAGCTTCCTGTTATAATTCCGTTTCAGTGTTACCAGGGAAATCAGTCTACCAGCTAGGGCAAGCAAAACACATTGGTGCCTGTCCCACCACAGCTGGAGGAGAAAGGACCCATCTGTGGCTGTTCTTAGAGAGGGCAAAAAGGAAGACTGGTGTAGTCTTGGAGTAAAAGAGGCTCTCCTACCAACCGAGCCACAAGGCAAGGATCAGCTCAAACGCTTCCCTGTATGGGCAGCTTAAAAGGATTATTCTGATTAAAGATCGGATCAAATAAAATGGGTATTAAAAGCCGGGAAACTGTCTCACATCCCTAAATCATTCCTTTCCAATCACTCACAGCGCTCAGTTTGATACAGCCAATTTAAAGGAGCACCAAGATCTATTAAAGGTTTTTTTATTAACTCATCTTCAAAACCAATTCTGGTCTCAAAGTCTGAAATGGCACAAATTCCACCTTGAAAACATCCCCTTTCCTCCCCCACCTCTGGGTAAGGAATAGAAGCAAGAGAAACACATTGCACAACCACATCTGAGATAAGCAGTACAGTTAATGGTTTAGATACAATTTCATAAATATTTGCTGAAATAGTTGTTGGATTTCATCCAGCTTCTGACATCCACAAAAAAACATTTAGTAATTTGCCATTTTCTTTCACCCTTCTGGGATGAAAAATAGGCAAGAATTCTTATCGTTATTATTTTCACGGTTATTAAAGGACTGCTTGCATTTATGGGGCACACGTCCTGCCTAAGAGCCCCAGGATATTGTTAAACCCACAGGCCTGAGGTGTCAGCTGTGGCTGCCAGGGCACGCGCTCTGATGTGAGATGGCGAGGCTGTGTTTGCTCAGAAGTGAAATGCAGCAGCCTGCGTGACAAAGAGTAGGGCTGAGTTAGTGCACATCATCTCACATGGGGTTGTACAATGTGAGAAGGCCACCCAAATGAGGCCATCAACACATGTTTGTAAATATCATTTGCTGACAAATTCTGGGAGCCTGTAAGGATAGGGATCCCAAATTCCCTATGCTACTGCATAGGATTTTTCCTTCAGCACTAAGGACAATCCTATACGCCTCGAGAAAACGTTTTATATAACCAACTTCCCATGCAAATAGATTTTTCAGTATGATTTTTTGCTTGTTTGAACCCACTTGTGCCTCCTAGGGTGAGTCAATCTCTCACTTGCGGCCCATAGATCAAAACAGGAGGAAAGCAGATGCATGACTACCTCGCTCCCACCAGCCTAGAGCTGCGAAGCTGGCTGCCTAACTGGAACAGTCGCAGTTGTACCAGCTGTATCTTGTTTTTCCATTCGAAAAGTTTAACAAAAAATTTCAGAGCCAGGCTCTCAATCAGCTTCAGATTCTGCTGCACACAATTCCTGCGCAATTCGCTCACACTGTTCCAAAACACCGATCCTATTTCTTCTTTTTGGGCCAAGAACAAGCCTAAAATATCATGAATTTCCAACTGGCAGTACAGCAACCTTCCGCCATATCCCAGAGGAGACTGAAAGGCTCTGCCATTGGTTGGTGTTATTTATATGCTATAATTTTCACAAAGATCCAGTGGTTTTGTAAGTACTACATGAGTGAGTTCATAGGGCCTGATTCCATTAAAATTTCCTTGTCCTGACTTACTAAGCAAGAATTCTTGTAAAATATATGGAGAAACTCCTTGGAAAGTGGAAGCATACAGTTGAGATGGAGACCTGCAAGGTAGGGCAGAGCACTTGTTCACTGCGGGTCCTTTTTCATATACCTATTTACATGGAGTGCAGTCATCATATTTATGGTTGCCTTATTCCTGCTAAATGCTGCAGGGAGCAGCAACCAAAAGCAGCCTGCAGCCAAGAAGGCAGCACAGCTGGGGGAAGCTCCTTGAAGAGCATGAAAAACCACAGCAGCAGTTGGAAGGCAAGAAGAGCCCAAGTGGAAAACGAACTGGGGACTGAAAACTGCCAACATGCACCATAAATGACATCAGTTCTTAGTGGGATGTGGTCTCTCAGGAGCAGATTCTTAGCAAAGGGCAGCTGTGATCTGCAAGGGCTGGAAAAGGGAGTACAAGGAAAAAAGCGTGACACCCCAACAGTAAGAGGCAGCAATGAACTGTGGAGTTCATCACCAAAAATAATAAGAATTGGAAAATAAAGGTGGTGGGGATGATACGAAATGGAAAGAGAGAGGACGTGAGAAACATCCCATGCAAAACAAAATCCACAGTTCATCTTTTATTCATCTCAAACAGTCACAGTTTTTTCTTTGCCATTTTTCAGCATGATCTATCAAGCAATGAAACGAACAGTTAGAATTTGTGACTCACGGTTGACAAGCCAGAAGCAGAACATCCATGTGAGATCCACCAAAACCTGGTGAGTGAGCACCCATCTCTCTGGAGTTAGCAGCCCCAAACCTCTGCAGCCAAGGCCCTGTGCCAGGGATGCCCCGAACCAAAAACAGGACAGATGCACGCAGCTGATACCTGCTCAGGTTACTATGCCTAATTCTTCACTATCTATCTTCTCTGTATTTACGTGTATACCCAAACCATAGCCACATCGAAATGATTGAGTGCTCATACAGAGACAGCTTTGGAGGCTGAGAAATAGCAGCCTTGTGTCCTATGCACAACCTCATCCCCATGTCTAGAGACAGACACAGCCTGCTTTCTACATGGCTATGGCTGGAGGCACTGTTGAAGCGGTGTCAGAGCAGGGCTGTAGTGGGGTCAGTGAAGGATTCTGAGTAACACAGGAGAATCATGAGGGTTGGGCTGGGATGTGGTGCCCAATAACTCATGAAGGACAGACATTTTGGACTCTAATCTTCTATCACAGGGGTGAAGTCCCTCAGAGATATCTCGATCTCCATGTGAAAATAAATCAGAGAGCAAAATTTGTGTAGGAGACTCAGTGGTCCCTCATTCAGCCTTGCCTGAGATAGATGCATTGGGAGATTTTAAGTCAGAATTGTGCAGCACTCAACAGAAGCTATCGCTGAATCAGTATGGCCTGAAATACACTGTGTAGAAAAGAACAGAAATAGTCCCACAGGAGAACAGATGAAGGATGATACTGCAGCATTTAGAAATGGGAGAAAACCACATGGGAGTAGGAACTTGTGGGTCAACAAAAAGCTCAAACTGTGGGCTTCAGCATGAAACCCTGTACTTCTGCATGCACACCAAGGCTTTTAACTGGAATGTATGAAAACCTGTACCCTGCAGTGTCACTTCCTGGCTTCACTGGTCCTAAAGTGGGACCTCCAAGGATGAGTGCTTCCATGAGGACATAGCATGGATGCATCCAGTGGAGATACCTCAGCTCTGCTGCTGCCTCTGCTCTAGGTGCTTCAGGTCCCTCTCACCACAGGGATAGGGGGATCAGTGCCCAAAAAGGCAGGGAATGGTTTGGGACAAAGGTGATGGTCATCAACTCCACCTAAAATCTACCCCACCAGAACTGTCTGTGGTATTTTAAGTTTTTGGTTTAGAGTCTGAGAACACAAAAAGTTATAGCACACCTGCAGCTCTCAGAAGAGCACTAAAAGAAAACATCTCACTACGGTAACATGATGGCACCACCATCGAGGAATTGAGATGTTCTTGCAGGTTGCACAGCCTGTTTTCTTTTCTTTGAGCTTTATGACGTTTTGTTACTCATCTTAGGGCTCAGTCATGCTGGGCACTGAGCTATTTCACCTACGTTGTCCCCACGACTCCACGGCACAGGCAGATTACTCATGTACTCCCATGTTTGCACAGCCTGCCTAGGGACAGAATGTTCTTCATATTGGGGATTCTGGGTTTTCTAAGGCACTACGTGCACATACCAACTTTGCTGCGTGCTAGTCTAAAGTATGTAATAAATAGTAACCATTAACTTTGAATTGAAGCAACAGCCCACCTAGAAAAGGATCAAGCTTACATACCATAATGAGCAGTTAAAATGTCATCAAAGGCTTAGAAGGTGAAGTACAAAGATCTCCACTGGTATCAACTGGCTGCTGAAAAAAAATGGAGGTAACACTGCCCTGCAGCAATTAAAGAAAGCACAGTCAGAAAATAAATGCAGACAGCTGGCAAAGAGTCAAAAACTCACCACAAAGAACGTGGTACACATATTTGTCATCTTAATGAAAGTAAAGTAAACCAGTTTATCTGCTCATTTTCATCTGCAGAGGCACAGTTTAGTGGGAGGCTGAATGCCATGGGTACAAGCAACGTGAACATTTGCAGGCTGGCAGGAATGTCTCAACCCTAATACCATAGTAGGGCATATCAGAAAGAGCAGTCAGACATTTTACACTGTAAAGGGAGGGATTCTTGGCCAGCGGGAGGATTATTTACCTGCCTAAGAGCAAGGCTGCTTCACTGCCAGTGCAACACCTGTGAGTTGCCCAGCTCTAAGAGTGGTGCTGCAGTGGCACAGCTGCCCAGGGAGGTGGTGGAGTCACTGTCCCTGGAGGTGTTCCAGAACCATGGAGGACAGGGTCAGTGGGCATGGTGGGATGGGTTGATAGTTGGACTCGATGATCTCAGTGATCTTTTCCAACCTTAGTGATTCCATGACTCCATGTGCTCTTGGAGAAGGTGCTGCTAAGTGGCCGGATAATGCCAAGCATGGGGGCCTCACACAGAGCCATGTTCCCTCCCCAGAGGGCAGCAGGAAGCCTGGAGGCAAAGCCCTGCTCTTTCACTGTGGCATCCACTGGCACAGCAGAACCCTGTGGTAATGAGCCCTGAAATAGATGCCAATTGTGATAAGAGTCCAGTGTTTATTTAAGTTTGCGAAGAGCAGTTCTGGATATAGGAAGCATCTGGTGAGAGAGCAGTTATTTTAAGAAGAAATGTTTGATTTCCACTGCAGGGAATTATTTGAAAAAAAAAAAAAGCCAAAATAATAATTAAAAAACTAACAAATAAAGCACTCGGAGTTCAAGTTTTACTTCCTACTTTTACCATGTCAATAATAACTTAAAGCAATCTACCCCCAGCAGAAAGCAAAGCGTGTTCTCCCAGTCTCTCCTTAAATAAATAAAGGAAAAGGTACAGCCTTATGGGGGCAGAAACCTATACACACAGCAAATAAAAGGGCATAACTGGATTCATCTTACTCATACCCAGAACCTGAGCAGTAAGAGTAATAACGTGTGTATATATATATTACCTCCCTAATAACACGTACACATCTAAAGATATAGATACCTGCATAAAAGCTAGTGCTGCATATGAATGCTTCCAAGATTTCCCATCTTTCCTAGTCCATACTCTCTGTTATATGTGCATGTTATGGAGTGAAAGATGCATCCATAATAACAACTGCCCTGTCAATTTCTTCCTGGGAGGCTGAGCTACGTGAGAAAAAAAAGAAAGGCTGACACTGCAACCTCTCCCATTTGCAGGAGCAGAGTGGCAGCAGCATTTCCAGTCAGTTGGTTTCACAGCCTAGCTGTGAACTGTCCCTTTCAAATTCCCTTTTAGCATTCTTGTCCCAAATTTGGTGGAGCAAACAATAAACGGTAAATAAATAATGTACAACTTTACCCATTTGCCTGAAGCAGCAAACAACCTCTGGCCATTACCAAGCTGCCTGGTCCTCGCCAGCTCTTCTGTCTTTCAGGCCTTCAATTTTCTACACAACAGCTACTACTCGTTATCCACAGATGAAATCCAATCAGCCCACCTGATTGCTTTATGGGCATCTTCCTGGCACTTGTTTTCATGTTCCCGGGACAGCATTTGTAATTACAAGGTCTGCTGATATTAAAATCCTATCGAAAATGTTTTCATTGGCTTTTCTTAGTCATTGACACCTGAGATTCATTCCCAGCTGCACCCCACTTTGCTAAAACCAAGCAGCACAGCTGAAGAAACAGCCCTGGAGAAAACCAGCAGGGATGTCCCAATCTCATCTCAGTCTTCTAACTTCTAACCAAAAACACAATTATGCTGGCAAAATACTCACAGCAGTGACCAGAATGCTAAACTCCATCTTTAAAATTTGAAAGATATTTTGCTTAACCAGAATTAAACCCAAACTTGCAGAGCTCCCACGAGGCGCCCTGCAGCTACCAATGCCAGGTGAGCTTCTGAGCAGGAACAAGGCTCTACAACAGCAGCATCACCTGTTTGGAAGGATGGAGAATTAAATCTTGTTTCTTGGGGGAGCATTCTGTAATCTAAAGCATCATTTTCTGCTCCTTAGGACTACGTGCTCTTCAGTCACAGTGCCTTTTTACAGAACAGCATGTATCAATGTGCACCAGTTGGTGTGATTTGGATGCAGCGATGATAGCACGGCATTAAACAGGCAGCATTAGGAACCCCTGGGGTGGCATTTGGTGGGACACCAGCACTGAGTGTGACAAACAGCACCGCTGGATCAACAAACAGCCACTGGCTGAGGGCTGTGCAAACCACTCCAAGCCTCTCACCCTTGCCCTTTCTGCTGGATACCTCTGCAGCGCTCCTGCCAAAGACAATCCACCCCTACAGTTCATTAAAATACTCTGAGAACTGTATTTTAGAATACATTAATTGCTATATGCACTTACTGTTGACAGAGCTCTTTTAGAGAACACACAAGGTGGCAGCTGTTTTGGAAAAGGAGGAGTAAATACAGCTCCAAAATACTCTTGGATTGCCCTCTCATAGCACTCAGAGTTAAAACACGGCGAATGAGGCATAATATACCAGTTATAACGTCCTGAAACAAAATAAACATTCCCAACCACACAGGGCTTAAGGTATTTGTTTCTCCAGGACCACTGATTCTCGTCTTGATTGCAAAGAAACGTGAAAAGCAGATTTCCCGGTCCCTCGGCCTTCCAGTTCCGCACACCTGAAATACCAACATTTAACAGACTGCAGGGGTCCATGGGGACCTCCAGCTGCAGCGCTGCCAGCATGTTGGCATGTGTAATGAGCTGCCTTCCAGCTCAGCCATGGCTTTTATGCAGAATTTTTCTCTGCAGAATGTTCTCTTTGGTGTCAGAGCCCAACTGCCTCTCATCAGAGCCTCAGAGCAGACTGCCACTGAACTTCTATTGGCAGACCCAATTTCAAGGAAAGGGATATAGAAACATCTTAAACTTTGCAGCATAACATTTCAGTGCTTTTGGGAGATCGACTATGGATGGAGTCAGATTTTTGTGTAGTGTGGTGACAGCCCCTCAAGCCATGGTAGATACTGAGCTATTTCACTCTACTTTCCCTAGAGCAGAAGGAAGGGATGCAGAAAGGAAGCAGGAGATTAAAACAGAGGCCCGAGAACTGCCTGCAGTATGCCATTTGAAATGACAGATTTCAAGGTCAAGGATGGAAGTGACCACTGACTACATTTAAAGTTAACATGGAGCTCAACACCCCATAGCCCCAGACCTCTAGCCTTTACCCACCTGCCTTTGATAACACTAGCTGTGGTCTTCCAAGACAAAACTGGCTCACACAAGTGGTTCAGAGCCATCAAGAGAAAAATGGACACCAGAACCATCTGCTATTACACGGCTAACCTTCCTCTTGAACGTATTACTCATTTTAGTTTTGCAAAACTAAATAGGTTTATCTTGAT
This sequence comes from Bambusicola thoracicus, assembly GCA_002909625.1. Classification (NCBI taxonomy): domain Eukaryota; kingdom Metazoa; phylum Chordata; class Aves; order Galliformes; family Phasianidae; genus Bambusicola; species Bambusicola thoracicus. The sequence continues at coordinate 5,689 of PPHD01001580.1, read as the reverse complement.
AACTGCTAGAGAGTGAAGCTCTTGTACTGAAAGGATAGAAGTAATGCTCTTGCATGGGCTGTATAGAGGATCACTGGGAGAAGAAGAGGTGATTCACATGCTGAAGGTTAAAGCAGATGGAGAACTTTGGTCAGAACAAATGGAGAGCTCTGGGACAGGAAGAATTTCCTCCTCTGCCTTCCCTCCTGCTCCAGTGTGAAAGCGCTTTGTTTGGTTGTTTGCTTTTCATCTTTTGATGTGTGGTCCCTTTTCTGGGGCCACCTGGGAAATTTATCTAACAAATTCTTCCTGCCAGGAAAGAATAGCTCAAAATAAAGATCTGGTAGCATACGTGATGACTCGGCCCCTTTCCTGTAGCATATCATGGTTGCAGATTTTGGTTTTTGTGGCAGGTCTAGGCTTTGTTATTAGGAGCTGTGCATTATGATATGGACCGTTGTGTGCGCGTGGCTCGGTGTACAGGGTGTCATAAACGTTCTGCTGATCCTTGTAGCGTGAAGCCGTTGAAGGCAGCTGGTACCAATGCTGGCAGATGAACACCTCTAAGAAGGAAAGAACTGGGGACATTTCCATCCAAAAAGAAAGCAAGCCCAGCGCTGTGGGGACATATCTTAATGCTCGTGTCTCTCTCTCAACACACACATGAACAATATGCTCACTGGCAACAAGTGCCATTGCACACAGATCTTTTAAGAAAATTAATTTGTTGTTGCAAGCAACCACCAGCTCAGCTCGTTCCTCCAGATGTAACCACAAACATTCAGCTGCTTAAGCTACGCTTTCAAGCCAAATTCGTCCCTTTTTTTCATAGAGGAAATGAGGTAGCAGGACAATACAGAGCAGCCCACAGCGATCTTTCTCCACTACTGAAGTCGTTTGGTTTGTAAAAATCATAAAGAGCAGTTCCTGTGTCAGCTGCTCACAATGCTGCAGTGCAAGTCAGCAGCTCTCATACCTTACAAAACTAGTTTTAAGGTCATAAACTTGATATATGGCTTCAGCTACAGACACATATTCAAAACTGGGATTGCATCTGAATCAACTATTTGGCAATTTCTATTTTAACAACCTGTTTTGAGTCGCCTTTAAGCCTTGCCAAATAGTAATGAGAAAGAGCAGAAGTTTTTCAAAGCTGCATCTGCCCCAAACAGGAACTGACTGGGGAAACTTCAGCCAAAATATTTCAGCCATTTCTCAAAAACACTGCTGGAAAATGTCCTTTTTTTTTTTTTTCTTTTTGCTTTTTCTTTAAATAGCAAAAACAATTTGATGGTGTCTTCTATTGGGAAATCTCTAGCTTGTCCTTGGTTTTAATTGAAGAGCCTCAATTCAGCAGGGCAGACAGTGCACCACACAAACATCTCTGTTCTTACAAAAAGGCACCTAAATGCAGCTGCTTTATATGGGGATGCTGACACATACAATGATCTGTGCTCCACAAGAGAGTGTTTCATCACTATACCCGGCATCCTTTGGCAGGAATTACGTTGTTCTTCTCTGTGATTGATGTAATTTCTGCAAAGAGGGGACTGAAGCTGGTAGCACTGCCCAGTGTCTGTATGGGTGCAAGGAAGCTGAAGGCCTGGTAGGTTATCTCAGCACAACTCAATGCTGTATTACAGGCTTACACATCAGCAACTGTATTTTAATGCATCTGTAGAAAAGAAAGGAATGTAAGCTGGATAGACTACTTATATCCAAACATTTCCTAACTTTGGCCCTCACTTTGTAACCTTACCAATATTCTTTCACCACTTCTTGGGAGGGTATGCTTATATAAAATCTTCATACATTAATTTGAGCTGGAATAGTCAAAAACACCTAATGAAATAAATACAAATCCTCTTTGATTCGTAATAGCCATTGAAACAGCACCGCGCATACATAATAAACAGCGTGTTCTTTGCTGTTGAGTACCTCTGCCAATTAAAGCAACCCCAGTGCTGATTTTCCCAACCACCAAAGACAAATAGGATCAAAAAAGTTATTTTTGAAAGTCAATAGCAAGGCAAGCTCTCCCACTGAGAGAAAGCCCAGCCTGGTCTGTTTCACTGCCTCCTGCCCTTACGTGCTTGGGGAATTCAAACTCAAGGCAAACTGTAGGTAACTTGTGAAGAGCAAAGAGGAACCTGGAAGTATTATAACGTTATGGAGGAGAACAACTGGAAACACACAACAACAACAAAATACACATAAGCATTTCACACTGTGTTGGCTATGAGTACTTCTTGTCTGAAATCTCAAACACAACGTCAAGCACTTCGTGCCCCAAGCCTGATGTGGATATTTGGCAATCCACTATCTGTGTGCAAAACAATAAAGAAAATGCTGCCCTTTGTACTTCTGTACTGGCTGTTTACTTCTGGCAAGAGTTTGCAGTTCCTGAGATCTTATAATTCTTTGTGCATCCACCGAGCTGCAAAGGTTTGAGAACTCTACCAGACCCTGGGCCAAAAGTTTAACAACTACAAAAGAAGAGCTGAGATCTTCAAAGAGAAAGAGGAAGGAAATCAGCTGTCAACCTAAAAAAGAAAA
>PPHD01001579.1:16590-35422 GCA_002909625.1 Bambusicola thoracicus | reverse complement strand
AAAGCTGAATTATTGATTTTCTAGATGCAGCCTGTGAGACGGGCGTACTCAATACTATCTCTGTATTCACACCTCTTAAAGCTCATGAACAGCTTAGAGGGCATTTGTGATGCTCACCTTCAATCAAAGATGCCCTGTGAGAGCAAGCTCAAAAGGATGTGTGGAAAAATGTTTCCTCAACATTGGACATTTCTAACTATTTCCTGAAGCAGTTCATTTGCTACATGTCTCTGCAGCAAACACTCCCCAGATGTCAAAGTAAAGAGGTAAAGATGCAGACATTTACCTTTGCTTGTTCAAAGCACATCCATCTTTCTGGGTGAATCCAGCACTGCCTACTTAATCCATATCTCCTGTGCTGCTTTGTTTTCCTGTGGCATCTCTCTCCTCTGTGCTGTGAGTACCACTGGGCTGACCCTGACACATCTGCGCATACAGTATGCTGCATAATAACACAAGAAGGCTCCACATTTCTGAAATGTAATGTATTCTTTATTAGCACTGGTTAGCACTAAGCTGTGACTGCAGCCAGTGTTCCAGCCATTCTCATTCAGGCTGAATCCTTGGGTGCCTTTGCTCATGCAACCTCTGCTCCTCCTTTCAAATTCTAGACAGGCTGTTATCAGCAGTTGTCTACCTGCTACATAAACCAAATGGAAAGGCTCTCCTTTCTCAGGATCACCACCTGTAACAAATTTCTCAGCTTCAGATTTCTTCCCTTGACTGTACTTCAGTGAATTACCCCGAGTTCCTTCCCAAGGTCTATGAATTCTCCCTTAACATCCTTTTATACTCTCCCTTTTTCCTCTCTCTCCCTTCATACTTGCATCTTAGGCTCTTCCCCAGTCTCAACCTCTTGCTTATTATCACCTGCCTGTTGAATATATTGCCTGGCTTTCATCCTACAGCAGTCTGGTCTCCTCAGGATCAGGAACATTGCTCTTCTTTATATTTCTCCAGGTCTATTCCTGTATACATTCGTACGTATGTATATATTCCCAAATTAGATCATTATGCAAACTGTGCATGTTCAATTCGTAAATAAAATATTTGGAGAATACTTTTATAGTTCTATCTCTTTATAGTCAGCAGCTTAGCCATCTCTTCCTTTAAAGATGCTTGCAATCCTTTTTCTGGCTGATATAAATAATGTAAATAATTCATGTATTTAGTAACAATAAATATTCATATTTCATTGGAACCAGACAGTGGTTGTCTAGATTAAATTGAACTGCTTTGGATTCAACAGCTGGCAATCTCACCATGCCAAATAAGGGATTTTAGTCATAGTTTATTCAAAGTGGATAGCTACCAGAAAAGGGAGGTAAGGAGGAAAGGAAATGGACTCTTACCCAAAAATCTAACACATCTGCCTATTGACTGTGCTTTCTTCAGACTTTGCTACCAGCAGATATACTTATTTCTGGAACAGACTAAAAGGGTGCTGAAAGGAGGAATATTTTGCATGCTTTATGAGCATGGATAATTATGTCAGAGTCTCTTACTGCTTTTGGAGTTCAATTCCTGGTGAGTTGTATTCCTTTACCCTGAGGAAGCTTGGTGATTTCAGGGGCCATTTGACTGAAAAAAAACTACCAACCAAAACATCTACTAAAAAAATGAATAACGAAATAGAAGACTCATTCCCAAATTAAAGATGTTTTCCCTTAAATTATTAAACTCTACACTGCATTTTCATTTGTCGAAAATCTTCATCATTAACGAGGAACAGAACTTTGTAATGTGAAGCAAGAGAGAGTTCAGACTGTGGGAGACATTCAGGGATTCTGTGCTGAACATGTGGAGGAAGAGTGGTTTCCTTCCTACCTGTTCCAATCAGTTGTGCAGTAAGGGGCCAGGGTGGGAAGCAAAGTGCTCAGGTCTCCTTTCTGTGCTTCCCTGGTGTTTGTTTACCTTCCTAAGTTCATAACATGATCTACTGGGCAGGAGGGAGGGAGCTGATGTGCATTTTCTTGCTCATGGCTGTGCGTTCCGTATAAAACAGAAAAGAATCAGATGAAATAGAATCACCAGCTTTTAACAAATCTCACGCCATTTTTTTTTTTTTCCACAGAAGATAGTAGAGGTATTTACTGTAGCAGCCATTCAAGTGCTGCAGATACTTTCATGGAATAAAAAGGCATTTTTTACCCAGTCTGAGTTAAATCATATTAAAACATTACTGAAAACAATCAGTTGTATTTTAACATGCATCATCTAGTTGAGCTTAATAATGGACTTATTCCCAGGCGTCCCTTAGCTAATATCTATATATACGGCATTACGATGGTGGTTCTCTTATGGAGTATACAATATGTGTCTTTATGTTCAGATCAAGCTATTCTGGTCTGGTCCTGTGAAGAATGATTATAATTTCAAAGGCAGATAGTTTAGGAAGTCACACTATTTTTTTTTTTTTCTCCAATTTCTGAAAGAGCCGTAGAGAAAGATAATGGAATGCTGAGGGTCAGAGTATATAGAGAAAGTTTCAGGTCAGTGGTTTCCATGAGAGACTCACACAGTTTGCTCGTAGCAGCCTCAAGTTACAGAATCATTAATAATTCCTTTCTGTCATTATTTCAGCTTGCTTCTGGTTTTTTTTTTTTTTTTTTTTTTTTTCCCAGTGTTCAGCAGCATTCAGGGCAACTAGGATGTGTCAGTAATGGGAGGCAAGGATGATGATGGCCAATGGAAACATTCTTCCTCTTATGCATGCTCACCGTGCAGCATTTGCAGGTGGGCCGTCTGGAATCACAGCCATGACTCTGCCTGGTGTTATTTCCTCATTTGTTGTTTTCTCCATCTGCTCATTTATTTTCCTGGTTATGGTCTTCTCTCTGTCTCCATCTCCCCCTGCTCATTTGTGTAAGTAGAAATATCCTTCCCTCTGGCAACTGTGTAATATGCTTTCCCTTTTATGTATATATTTGGCTTGCAAATAGGTAGCTTAAAAAGCAGAGACAAGACAGAGAAACTATCATCAAATTCCAGCAGATTCTTCATGTATTTAGTCTATCTTCCTGCAGATTTTGCTTGTATTTTCCAGAGAAATGTTTTGGCCATGGCATATCACAATCTAAACAAACAGTAATGAAGCTTTATGCAGGACAGGTTATGTGGGAGATGAGACTGAAGCACAGAACACGATGCTTTGCAAAACATATGGCTGCTGCCTCGTTGCTGAAAAAGTGTGGTTGCATTAATTTGTGCTCAATGCCAGCTGTGGGGTGCTTCGCCTCTATTTATGCTTTGCCAAGAATTGCAAAGAAACTGAAATCTAACCTACCGTTCTTTCCTGGATTGTGAATATACTGGATCTGACCTCTTCAGTGGTGTAAATCAGAAGTAAATCATTGGATTAGAAAGGAGCATGGGGAAGCAAGCAGCCTGTTCTCTGTCAGATGGTGGTGAGGGCTGTTGTACTTTCAGTTCGCTGCTAAATCTGCCCTTTCATGAGAGTATTTGAGTGTAATATTATAATCTGTTATTGTTATTTTCAGCTCCCTGTTTTGCCAGGAAGTGAATTTTGATTGGCAGCATTGGAGGCCTGCTGGAGTCTGGTGGAGAAGGCGCAAGCCTGGTTTGTTATGCTGTGGTCTGAACCGCTTTCTCCCCTATGATGTACAGGTTTTAACCATGATTTCAGGATTTTGCAGCAGAAAAGGATTCTCAGAATTCCCTGGATCCACTGTCTGACCTCTGGCCAACTTAGTCACCTTTCTGTGCCTCTCTCTTATCCATCCATCTGTTTGGATTTTAAGCTCTTCAGAGCAGCCATTGTCTCCTTAAGTGTATTTATTTTGTACAGTACCTTGCACCATGGGGCTCCTGCCTCAGTTGGAACCACTGGGTGTGACTGTAATGTAAATACTGAGTAATAATAATAGCATATGTGGGGGTGTAGAAACAGGGAGAGAGAGAAAAATATTTTCCCCATTCTTGTCTGCTTTTTGTTGTTGTTCTATTTCCTATTCACAGAAAGCATACAATACTGATTAATGAAAAATTTCTGGCTCCTGTTCAGTATCTGGCTTCAGTACATTTGCTATTTGATATCTGAGATATGTACAACATGTTCACAGTGAATTCTCCAACTGAAAACAGTAGAGTTCAAACCAAGTCAATTAATTCACAGAGTGAATGGATTCAAGCCCAGATTCTCGTGCCTTGTGGAGGCCTCTTTGAGTCTCCTGCCAAAAGATATCTGTTTATAAATGCAGTAAACGTAACTATTTGATACTTATAGCTCTTACAGCCTTATGTGATTTTTTCCTTGTTATGGCTGATCTCTGATAATTGAGTTACATTTTGCAGACATTTCAGGCATTCTCTGTCTCTCTGCACTTTCTTCCCCCCCTGGCGCTCCGGCTCAGCCAGTGCTCTGGATGGTTTCACATTTCCTTTCTCTTTGTTGCCTTGGATATTCTGCTGAAGTAAGGCATAACAAAACTGCATCCAAAATCCACACATTCCTCTAGCCAGGCTCTCTTTTGAACCTGCTTTGTGGCTCTGGTCTGTGAGAAACCATATCGTGTGTATGGAAGGAGAGGAGTGATAAAGCCTTACAATGAAAATGACTGTTGTGTTCTGCATTGATGATCCAAGAACATTAATAATTGATCATTGTTGAGTAGTATCTCTCATCCCTACCAATCATGCATTTAATAAACTGATGTATGTAGTACAGTAGGCAGTTTTGATAAGGAGTCCTCACTTCTGTGAAGTATAGCAGGTAACACTGTAAAACCAAACAGAAAAAAGCAATATGCAGGGAACATCATTATTCATGTGAAAAATTAAGTTAGAATAACATGGGGTGGAAATCTGGGAAATGTTTATCCATATGAAAAATTAAGTTAGGATATTATGGGGTGGAAATTTGTGCAGGATGTATGGGATAACTCTTCTCCTCTAACAGTAAACATTCAGAATTTCTTTCTCTTAATCTTTATAGCTTGCTTCTTCTTCTTCTTTTTTTTTTCCAGCTTCTTCTTGTGCCATCTCCTGTCTTTATCCTTCCAAGTGAGAGTAGCCCAGGGCTCTTTTAAATGTACGCTGCTCTCTTCCCTTCATACTCTTGGCCTGTTTTTATTCCAGTCACTCAGCATATTTAGCTGTTGTCTTTACACCCACTGACCCATTATCTGAAGTGTTTCCACCCATCCGTCCGTCCATCCATCCATCCATCCATCCATCCATCCCTCTCAGGGCATAAACATTTCTTCCTGGCTATTTTGCTACAGATGAAATACTTTCTAGACAGCTGTTAAATTTCTGACATATCCTTAATATTTCTGTCATCCCCTTTGTTGTTTAGAATCCTTGTCTGCACCACTCAGGTCTGCAGCCTGGGATGATCAGGTTTGATTCATTCCAGTATTTGGCCCAGAAAATCATGGAATCATAGAATGGCTTGGGTTGGAAGGAATCTCATAGATTATCTAGTTCCAAGCCCTCTACCTTGAGCAGAGTTGCTAACCACTAAATCTGTCCAGGAACCCATCAAGCCTGGCCTTCATTCTTTTCCATCTCATGGACTTCCCATCTACCTGGTCCAAAGGAGTAAGACAAGTAGAGGTTACTTTCTTTGCCCATTCATCTGACAAATTCATTCTATTTTACATCACTATGTTCAACATTTTCTATAATCATTTGGATCCTACCTTATCTTGTCCCCTACTGTATTCTTATGTCTTCTGCTGCAATGCCCATCCACCTCTGCTCTACCATGGCAACTGGGCAAGTTGCTCACAGAACAGTATCTTGTACCAACAGCTCTCTTCTCATAGTTTTTTTTCCTCATGCATAGTGCACTGAACACCACCATCTCATTTTGGTTCTCTCAAGTTTCACCTCTATGATAACTAAGTCAGTGAAACAGGAGAGGCAGGAAGAACTAATAATATTTACAGTTTAAAAGTACATTAAAAATAAATATTCCATTATATTACTCTCTCCTCAAGTTCTGTGAACCATTTCTGTTCTGGCTGGAAACTGCAAGACAGGAGTATTTTCTTTCTATATACTTCTGCAGCACCAAGCATGATGGAGTCCCATTCTACTATGTTATGGTAAATACTGCTAAGGAGCAGCTGTAAAAGGTGAGCGAGTATTCCTTAATACTGTGCTGAAGCATTAGAATATTTTACTTGGCTCCATAAAGAGTTGCAACCATGTATGGGAACATGAAGCCAGTACAGTATCAAATGAACGTACATTGTCCTCGGTATTTTTAGATTGTAAGTTAGGAGGAATTTTGTGGCTGTCAGAAGTTGTAGAATGGCCTCACCAAAAGGATAGTATTTCAGGAACAACTTAATGAATTAATGGAAGAGACTGTAAAACAGGATAGTGGTAACCTTGAAACCACAGTTTCTGATTGTGAAGCCTTGGGTATGTGATTTATTGATTCGTTATCTGCAAAAGGGTGGTGAAAGAAGATTTGATTGGTGAACATGAGTTGTGTTGAATTTGTGTGGCATTTAACTAATTCCATGCTTTAGGGCTTCTACTTTCTTTAAAGCAAGAAAAGCAGGCTAAATCCTACATTTGGTACCCAGTAGCCTAGATGTAGTATCTAGCAGTCTAGTATCGAAAGGTATCATGGAATCATAGAAATCATAGAATATCCAAATTGGAAGAGACCCATAAGAGTCATCGAGTCCAACTCCTGGCTCCACACAGGACCACCCAAAAATCAGACCCTATGTCTGACAGCAGTGTCCAGGCACATGAACTCTGGCAAGCTCGGTGCCAGGAACACTTACCTGGGGATCCTGTTTGAGTGCCCTATTACCCATATTTTTCTGACTGCAGTGGTACTTCTTAATTGTTGAAGGTCAGACTTCTTAATTGTTAAAGGTCAGAAGTGCATTTAGCTGCATGTGCTCAGCCCACAGGATCTGGAGCAAGTCCTGCTCCCATTTGACAGTAGATAGTTTTGCATTCTTTTGCAGCGGCGACCAAAGGTTTACTCACAGCTTTTTGAGGCATTTTGGGCCCCGTGAAAGAAGGGACCTGCAATCTGTTCTGACTTCAGTGTCCACACTCCAGTTCTGTGCAGCTGGAGGGGTGCAGCAGCAGCCCCGTTCCCAGCAGCTCCTGTCACTGTTCCCCAACCACCTTCTGCCCACGCACGAAGGCAGCTGGGCTGCGCTTGGCAGATGCTGCTCATTTAATGGGATCCCTGCAAAGAGTGCTATAACCTTCGGCAGGCAGTAGCACTGCTGTCAGCGCTAGCACGCTGAGCTGTTATTTGTGGTGTATTTCGATAAGGAGAGATAGCTGAGGAAATAAGTGTCAGAACTTAAATCATTTCACATTGTAAACTGTTGAACTGCTGTAAGCCTACAATAGTTCTGCTTCTTTCAGTTTATTTAAGTTCAGTCACAGCTAGAAAATCAGCTCCTCGGTATTTTTGCAACTGCAAGTAAACCCTGCCAGCAGTAAGAAAGAGGGGAAAAGGTGAAGGGTTGAAATAGTAAAGCCTAGAGAATAATGAAATGTCAGCAGCTCTGTACTGGTAGCAGAACTCCAGCAAACCCACAAAGAACTGATCGTGTTAAAATGCCAGGAACAGCAGATCAAAGAAAGCTAGACCTGGGAGAGTACTCTGTCTCAAGCAATCACCACAAACGTGTAGGAGGGCTTTTCTTAGCGATCTGGAGAAGCTGAAAGCAAGTTTTATTTCCATTTCTCTCCTTAGAGCATTTAGTAAGGGTATCATTCTAAGGCTGCTTCTCACTGTTTTGAGGAATTCTCCTGGAACAGATAAAACCTTATGTGTACTAATTCAAAAAAGACATCCAACAGAATCTTCACTGCACTTACCTTGTGTATATATAGGTAGAATTTCATGCCAGCACTGCTCATGTGTAGTAGAAAGTGCTTAAATGGCAAGCTGTGATTTCTCTCCTGTTTGGAAAGCGTGAGCGTCACATGATCAGAGCATCCCATCACATACCACAAACACTACTTCAAAACACGTGAAACCAAATATCTGGTCATCAGCCCTCAACTGAAATGGATTTCCAGAAAACACTTCAACAATTTCAAATAAACAAAGCTTGTTGATAGACAAGTTCTGAGCAGGAGGGAAAAAGACTAAATCCATCTATTTTAAGCTGTGAATTAATCATAGCTTCAGAAACAGCTTCTGTCGTGACACAGCTTTGATGTGAACCCTCCCCAGCTTTAATCATACCCTCCCTTCCTTGCATCCTGATGATGAGAGCTTTCCTCGGGATGGCTGCTCCAAACACATGCATACCCAAACAACCACATTTCTCACAGCTCCCCTCTCTCCCCTTCAGCTCCAGAGTACTGTTTATTTAAAACACCTCCATAAAATGTTTTTGTCCCACCATCTGCTGGACATTTCACCCTCTTCCACGCTTTGCTTATCTCTTCCCAACTTTTTATTCAATATTTCCTTTGCCTGTATTGTTATTTAAAAGCTTCCGCTTCTCCTAGCTTTGTGCTAGTGGGTTCTGTCATTTGTATAGCAAGATCATTTAATTTTTGCTCATCTTTACTCTGCTCTCTTCAGTGCTTTTAGGTAGATGGTTCATAAAAGTATGCAGTAACATAAAAAGTGAAATGAAACCTTCAAATAAACTTAAGAGCGAGGCTGAAATCTATTTGCAGATGTTCACTAAAGTCAAAGAGAAGGTGATTTGAGGGGATAAATTATTCATAGTTAATTATTTGCTCTTTTTTAATGATAAATATCCTCCGTTTCAGCCTCCTGCAGGCAACTCAAGCAGTGCTTCTTGAGTTTTTTAACAGCAACAGCACACAGCGTTTTTGAAGTGTTTTTGGTCCCTCCGGGTTGACAGGTGCTACATAAAAAGAAGCCTGGATATTGTTATTAAGACTTTTGAGAGTTTGAAGCATAAACTCCTGTAGAGTGAGCTGAGATTGTATCTTCAAAACACACATATTACAGCTCTAACACACTCATAGGCTACAGGCTGTTCTTCAGCACAGGCTTGAGCAAGGAACTGGGTGTCGGTTGCTCTGCCCCCGGGACTCTGTGACTTCAGCTTGGGGCTGAATCATCTGCATCTGTGGTGCTGGGGTGCTGTGAGGAGAGAAGATGGGAATGCATCATTTGCCTGCACTGTACCACAAGTTTCCAGTTCTTCTATGCACATACCAACTTTATGTTTGTCCAAATAGCTTTTACTGGACTCAAGGTTCTGGTCTTTCTCCCTGCTTTCCATCTTCTCCAGAGTAGTGAGCAATTGTGAGCTTGCTCGATTGGAACAGCAAGATTTTACTCCTTGTATATATCTCAGGTCTCATAGTGACCATTTGTAGTCCTTTTGGCTTTGAATACTCTGTACTCCGCTTATTTTATTCAAGGAAATTGCTACTTCCTTATTAACCTTGTTAACCTCCTTGCTCAGTTTATTCCAATTCTGGAATATAGTTATCCATCACTGAGCTAAGTCTTACATGTGTAATGTGCATTATCGATCCATTACAGCTGCAAATCCAATGTAAAAATTACAGTGAAAAAAGACTTGATTTTTTTTTTCCCTTTCCCTTTTCTCTTTTCTCTTTTTCCTTTTCCCCCTTCCCTTTTCCCCCAAGCAGAGAAGCCTGTGTTATTCAAATGAACTGAGACAGCCCCAGTCAGCCCTTTGACACCCAAAGCACTTTGGTAGTCAGTTCAGACTGGCACACAGCCACTCACTTTTGCACTTGCCCATAATGAAATCCATTCAGACATACAGCTCCCTGAGAATGCTGTACCTCAGTCTAAGATTATCATGGAGGAACCCGTGAAACAGGCAGCTATAATGCAAGAACCATTTATATGCATCATTTTATTTGCATTGTAAAAGGCTTTTCCAACACACAATGAGTTTCAAGTACTCGTAGAAAAGTTTCAGGCTGATTACTGGTGGCACAATTTATTTTGTGTTTATATGCATATATATATGTATATAGTGTTAGAAGGATATTAGCTCAGCAACTTCAGTCATGTTGGGCTGTGAGTAAAAGTGTGTTTAAACAGATATTAAGTAGAATGTTAAAGGGCCTGTTTTTTGGAAATAAAAGCTTAATTTCATTAGCATAATGATGATAACATACAGCTTTGAATGGTATTAGTTCCTGTTTACATTTCTCATGGTGTTAGTCTAAGCTGCGTTTGCCATCTAGACATAATTACTATTTTATTATTATTTTTTTCACAGTTAAGTGGAGCATTTTAGCACAGCTGAATTGCTGCAAGCCTTGGTGGAACAAATCTATTAGTGGTATGGCTTGAAACAATACACAAAAGAGCCCTGTGTGTGGTCTGCTCTACATGCTTTTCACTTCCTTATGTTAAACAATAAATCTCTGAGTCAGCTAGAACTCAGAGACTAACATCCAACCAGAGCCGCATTTTATCTTTTATTCATTGGCAGGAACATAGCTGTAGGAGGTATTCAAATCACACTTTTATTTAAACAAACACAGCTGGATCACAGCCTCTTAATATAGCAATTCTCTAATGAAAAATAACAACATAGTATTTATCTCTTTTCTTTTGTGCAGCTCTCAATTTGCTAAAATTAGGCAGACTTCAATCCCATACAAAATTGGCATGTTTTCATGACCAGAGCTCATAGCAACTAACTGCAAAATTATAATGGGAATGTAATTATAGTAGGGCATGTGAAATACACATCCTTTTGCTGCTGTAAGCTATACGGGGTTATACAATTATGCTGTAATAACATCATTTATCTTAAAGAAGTCAGACAGCTGATTTCATTTATTTAACTCGAGTTCTCCAGTTATGTGCTGTGTCAGATTAGCATTAATGTACTGCACAAAGTAATAGGGCGCTAGAAATCAGGGCTTCCCCTAGATGCATTGTTCCCTTGTTTGCACAAGTTTATTTTCTTCTTTATCCCTGGGAGTATTTGAAGACAACAAACTTGAGTTTCCAGCTCTTTGGAGCCTTGTAAAACATGCTTTTCTTTCTTTGTGGCTGCGCTGTTCATTTCTTCCTGTGGTTGGGATTTGTGTTCAACAATTTGTAATTAATTGCAGAAGGCTGTAACCAAGTGAAGTAGCTGAGTCACTGAGCCACATGCTGAATGAGAGATTGAAAATAATCACCTTGCTGTTTATGTGGTTTGGTAATTAATATTGGCCAAATTCTGCATTCATCCATGGCAAAACAATTGCATTGAAATCAGCAGGACTTGTATAACTCAGTACTGTCTTTGATCTCCTCATGCTGGAGCAGAGTGCCCAGCATACTGCCTTCCTGTGAGCTATGCTGTCTATTAGAACAGACTGTGAGTGACGTTTTGGGGTGTGTTTCCTAACAGGAATGGGACAATCCTGTCCTGGGGCAGCGAAGTGCTGTGCTCCCACTCTGGGATCCTGGGAAGGTGTGTGGCTCTGAGGGATGTATGGGCACAAGAGCACCACCTGAGAAAAGCCTTTTCTTTGGAAGGGGGTTTTTGGTTGGTTATCATGTATCACTCTTGTCACTTGTATTTGATTACAACAAATAACTCTATTAATTATTACTGCTGTTCAGTGGGGCAACGCAAGCACAAGCTATACCAAAGTTACAGGTAAGGGCTATTAACAAAAATAAATGCAAAGAAAAATAGCTTAGCGATGCAGACTGATCTGGCATGGGAGGCTTTATGAGGCAGAATTGTTTGGGAGATTGCAGGGTGGTGTGGGTGGGACTTCCCAGACTAGCAAGGGGTTTGTTCTGCAGAGAGGTGCTCTTCACTAGCACTTGATCCCATGAAGCTTGCAGATGTTCTGATGCTCTTCCAAAGCTAAAAGCAGATCTGCAGTCTGTGTAACAGCAGTCCAGCTGCAGCTTCTGCTCATCACCTTCCTGTCTCAGCTGATACAATTTTCAGTATCTGGTGACCACTGTCAATTTCATTCATATCTTGAACAGCTGACACTGGGACATGTATTACTTTCCAGCCCAGTTCTGCAGCTTGGGATAATAATGTCAACCTCTAACTATGTTTCTTTCACTTGTTCCTCATCAAGCTTTCTTAATAGACAGGTACACTGTGAAAATGTTTAATTTTGGTCTGAGCCCTTCATGTCTCAATGATGTTAAATATAGTGGCCTGACAAAATGTTCCATTGTAGATGAAAGTAGCAGGTTTGGTTTTCCTCAGCAGCCACCAGTTCACTATACACATGTAGCTGCTGATGCAGACAGGGCTAAACAAACTCAGTTCATTTCAGAAAGCTGCTGTTTAGCACACTTGTAATGGATTTTGAAAAGAGTTCAACCTATTTAAAACAACAGCCATATGGTTTTCAATACTGCAGGGCTGGCCAGAATGTAAATGGATATGACACACATTGTCAATAAAAAGTCACTTTACCTCTAAACACACATCTGTAAATTTAAGGAGAGTTCTGAGTCCAAGTCCACATTTGACCAAAAATTTTGAGCACGGAGATCTGGTGTGGGGCTGAAATTTAATATTTTGTTTTGTGTTGAAAGTGGCATTTCCCAGTAAAAGTACCAAAATCACATTGCAATTTTTTTTTAACAGAACTGTTTGCATTTATACCCAATTTGAAGTGTTGCCTATACCTATTTCAGGCTTTTTCTGCCACTATACATGTATCTGTGACTTAGCATCTGAATTATGCCATCCTCCAGGAGTTATTGATTGTATGGGAACTACTGAGTTTCGGCCTGAACCACTGATGGAGCACCTGAGGAAAGGACCCGGTCAGCCCTGGGAGCACAGGTGAAGGCAATTCAGCTGTGTGATTGTAAGGGATGGAGCCTGGCTGCAACTCTCTTAGACCTCATTTAAGGGCTGACTGCCCCTAGGAGGGATCTTTTTTCTGGAGATCTCTCCTTGGTGAAGCTTTCCTCTGTGAACCTAGAATCTTCTGATACAGGTGAGTGATCTTTTTCCCTTTCCTTATAGTACCTTTGTATCATGCTAGCTCTTCCATCATCACACCCTTGTTGTAATGCCTTTCCTATTGTATTGATCTGTCCAATTGCTACACTGATCAATCTTCATTAAGTATTAGCAGTGTGATTGAGGAGTGGAAGGTCAAAAAAGCCCAAACACTCATTAGCTGTTAGCTACTGAACTGCAGCTCAAGAAAATACAATTCTATTGATAGGGACCTGTGCTTATTACTTTTTTCTATGAAATGCACAGTGTATTCAAATGGAGTCTTTCTATGGTGTTGCCATAAATAAGTGTGGCTTTGCCATATGCATTTGTGTTTTGGAAATAGATTCCTTGAGCTGCATCATGATGTTAATGAGACCCAAAATTTTCTGTGTAAATGGTTATTTTAAGAAAGGTGTTTTTTTTTTGTTTTTTTTTTCCAGAGATACTGTTGTGGCTGGCTATTATATGCCTGTGACTATGTTTTTGAATCTCAAAAGCCAAAGAAAAATATAGGGAAGTTAACTATGGTCTTGAAATCTCTTCTTAAGTAACATGGAATTTGACTGTACAATAAATCCTATATTGGGCTTCAAGATTATATCAAATAGTCCAGAAAGACCCTGTAAGCGGGAGGGAACCTCAGAAAATTTCACCAATCCTGGTGTAGGCTCCCAGTGAGCTCCTATCTCTCATTACGAAAGAGGCCGTGGAAGAAGACTAAATACTTCACCTTTACCCCTGAGAGCGGTTTTTGAAAGGAGGGAGAATTTTCCTCTTTATAAACACATGATTCTGTGTTCCAAGTACAATAGGGCTGTATCATTTTTAGTATTCAATTTTCTTTTTTGTTCCCTATTTCAACACTTGCTTATCATGAATGTGATGTCTTCCATTTATTGGTATCTTTCTCATGTCACAGGTCACTGATATTTAGCTATCCCAGTTGTCACTGTTACAAATCTTGGAGAATTCTTATGAGCGCAGCCTACGTTCCTGGGGATATTTGGGAAGGTGTGGATTAGTAGCAGTACTCAGTGAGCAAATACTCACAGAATTGGTTTGACAAACAACGCTCCTCTTCCAGGGACTGTCCACCCCCAGCTCAAAGTGAAAAACAAATAAATTAACCTTGGCGTTGTCCTTGAGGAGTGAAGCTCAGTCAAAATGATTTCTTTGTATGGATGCCTTTCAGATCATCATAGTGACAAGTAACTTGTCTGGGCACGGTGACAATTTGCAGATTTGGTCTATGGATGTGAAGTTTCACTGAACAGAGCACTTGTGAAAGCAGAAATTCCTTTTGAATCTAATTTCATAGTGGTCCACTCCAGTACTAGAAATGGGGGTCAGGTGTTAAGATGGGATAAAGCTCTCAGCTGCTTCAGATGTTTATTCAAATGGCTAAGCTGAGGTAGAGCGGTCCCAGGTGAACCAGCCCTCTCATAGGATGGTTGATACTTCCTGTTTCTGAGTTTACAAAAAAAATAAATATTTCTAAATCCTGTTCAGCTTTGGGACTTCTATTCCTGATTAGAACCAGGAAGTGTGACATTGCACTGGAGAGGTAAGGGAAATCAAAGGAGGGAACTCAAGGCATTTCTTGATACATCACAAAAATCCTGATTCAGGTCCTTGTAAAAGGTGAGTCTTTCTATATGCAGCATATAAGGAAATGCAGCACTGCCAATTCCCAAGTTCACAACAAAGAATGAAGTAATGTAATGTAGCTGGAAGAATAGCTGTTCCTCCAAGTAAGGTGTAGTTGCAGAGTTATAAAATCAGCATGACTATGCGTAGTGTCCCTGTGTTAGTGGTTCTTTCACTACTCTGTGTCAGGCATAAAATCAAGGAAAGATGAACGTAAACAAAATTACCAGGAAACCAGTGCTGGTTTCTAAGCGCCGGTCTTCTGTGCAGCTACCACATTTTTAGCAGTCATTGAGAATGCCAGCACTGGAGCTTTAAGGTGTAAAGCTCTGCATGTCCCCTCAGGAGAGGTATTTTTGTATTATTTGTGTGAGAAAAATGACGTGCACAGAGTTTGCACTAAGTGCAGCCTGGAAAAAGCACTATTTAGGCCAGTTATAAGCCTATCCAAATGTGTATCCTCAACACTCTTTCTTGCAGGGACTCTATCCTGCCTGTTCAGTTTTATGGTGAAATTTGGAAAGAGTTTGAGTGGTTTCACAATGATGTAGTGCAGGGAAAACCTTTTGTTTGCTCTTATGGAGGAACTTGGAGTTCATCTGCCAGTATCTCATCAGCAAGTGCAACCTCTCTCTGTCTGTGTTCCAGTTTGTCCGAATTCCATGTGGCTGTGCTAACATAGCACTGAGCCCAAGTTAATATATTTAGTCACTGGCAGGGCTTTCCCATTCAGGCTTGGCACGCTGTTAACCACAAGGCTTTGGCCACATTGGAAAGTGGACAGATTGAACTCATGTCTCTGCACAGTATGTCATGTAGACATAACTCCCTGGAACCGTTGCAGTGCTGGGGCCACTTCCACATTTAACATCCTTTTCATCTACGTACTTGCTCATTTTCTTAACTCATGGTGTTCTGCTGTCCCCCTCCTCCTTCCTTTCAGCAGCATTATCACAAGGCTAATTTTGATATAATGCCTGCGGCAACTTGTCAGAAAGTTTTAAATCAGATTTTTGATGTATTATATCATCATGCAGAAGACATCAAATACATTTTATCTAGATGCTTTTGCTGAGTTGTTAAGCTATTAGCTGTTTTCCCTCCAAAACTGGGTAAAACTGACTATTTGTTACAATGACTTACATGAGTATCTAGATCAGCATGGCACTCTTGTTCATGGTTTACACTCCTGTGGAGTAGTGGTACCTAAGACAGAGGATATTGTGATGGTGAACAGAGTTTTGAACATGAAGTGATAAACAAGCGGCTTTAGAAATAGCCACAGAGTTTCTTCAAGGGGCAGATTAAGTGATCAGCCCTCTCACATGACTGCAGAATGTTCCAGCTTGTTCTTCCTGAGAAGATGGAGAGGATTTTTCTATCTTCTGCTCCATCTTTCACTGACAAAAGAAGCAGTTAAAGCACCTTGCCCTGGTACCACCCTGGCACCCCACCCAGATTTGTTCTTAACCCATATTAAGAACAAAGTTCAGAGTTCTGGAAAGTAGTGAGTGTAGAGATTAGCTATTCCTGGTCAGTGATGGCTACAATACAAACAGGAAAACTGGGTCAATACAGATTTTAAAAAAAGATTTTTAGGTACTTCTTTAAATCACTGATATCTTACATATCAGGCTACTTATAGGCAAATTCCATACATTCCCACATGGGGTGCTGAACCTTTTTATTTAGACAACCCTTCTCCAATTGATTTCTCTTATGGGGCGCTAGGTCAGGAGCGTGTGCAAAACAAGGAGAGCAAATGGCAACAAAAGCAAGGCATCAGCCAGCCAGAGGAGCCACATGCACTGCTTGGCTCTCTCTCACAGTACCAGCACATGGGGAGCTTTCCTTGCAAACACATTTTGAATGCTGTGTGATAGACCCAAACAGGATTTGCTTTTGGGGAAAGATGTAAAGAAAAATTGGAAAGGAACTGCTTCTTTTCTTCCTTCCTGTTTATCTTAGGCCTTGTTTAGCATAACGAGAATCAAAGAGGACTATGGAGACTTCATAGTTGTGTATTTTTCGAAGCCTTTAATTTTTAAAATTCACCATGGATTAAGAAAAAATGCTTGTTCAGAGCTAGCCTTTAGACCCAGCCACTTCACTGCCTCACTTACTGACAATAAATAGGATTAAGAATATATATTGTTTCTATTTTCCAGTTAGATGTGTCAAATGACACAGCTATGAAAAGGGAGCGCAGGGTTCAGTTCCAGAAGGCACTTCGTTAACAAAAATGACATATAACCCCCCACACCCACACTTGGCAGCAACCTGAAAAGGGTTAATGAAGGACCTATTTGCCTCCCCCATCTGTGAATAAGTGCCAATCAAAAAACAGCTGCTATAAAAGGCTGTAGCCCAGCAGGAACAGGAGTGGTAGGTGGAGAGGTGTTGGAGAAGCAAGCTGTGGGAGGCCAGTGTGCCAGGGAGGGGTGGGAAGACTTGGTCCTTTACTTGTCTGATGTTGTCTTGGAAGCTAGAGGAGAAGGTGGGTATGGGATTGCTGGTCTATAGCCTAAAGGGGAATGGCTTCTCAGTTTACCCTGGTGCTAGACGTGTGACCTTCCAGGTTTTGGGAAGTAAATCTGATGTACATTGTTCTTACAGAGGCTGGAAAAAGGCTAAAAGAATCTTCCTGGATCTCCACTTATCTCTTAGTGAGAAGCAAACAGAATCAAAGCTTGCTAAATGCCTTCCCAATACCAAAGGATGTTTGCTGTTAAGGATAAAGTAAATAATCCAACATGAGACTTGTATCATTCTATACTCTTACTGTAAAACTCTGACTTGTTTTCTCCATAATCCCATTCTTACTATTATATTTTGTGCATATTTGTGTTGACACTTCATATAAATGTGCTGCAAGTGACTTATTTAGGAGCGTTCATTGGGTTAGGTTACAAGCTCAGTAACTTTTGGCTTCTCTCTAAGCCCAGCTATGCCAGAGACAAAAGGTAGAAAGGGAGCTAGAACTTGCTGGGTGTTACTGGAGAGGAGAAAGATGTGTGGCATACGTACAGTGTTATATTGCCTGTAGGATTTCTTTAGTCTGTGAGATGCCTTACTTACTCCAGTGTTTACAACCTAAAGTGGGGAGCATAACTCTGTGGGTGCTGATAAGTGCAGTTATAATCCTGGGATCTCATTAAATTTGAAAAAGAGAGGAAAAAAGGTCATTTAAATTAATAGTAGCACAAAAGCATGCTCAGGAGTTGGAAATGGAGAGGCTTAAGGGAGCTGAAAAATGCCTTCAGCAAAATAAGATGTGATAGAAACGATGTGTCAGCTATCAAAGCCATTGACTAGGAGCTGAAAATGGCAGTAGGAATACATTAATAAAACTTGAAAACAACAGCTTAAGGTGTTTGGTAGCTTGTTGCCTTCCTATCTGTTGAAGAGATGGAAATTTGATATGAGCGAGTAGGGAATATTCCCCAAACTTGCTTATGTCGTTATCCAGTGCATCTGGTGTGGAGTATGTCAAGGATTTATTTCTCAAGTGCTTCATTTTGTACTTACCACCTTTACTTCTAAAACAGGAAGTGCAACAAAGAGCAGCAGCCAAATGGCAGATCCCTAGGTATGTTCATCAGGAAACTTCACTTGCTTAATTACAGCTACACTTGCACATTCCACAGCAGTGGGCTGGATATTGTAGCTGTCTGCTGACCTGGTTAAAGGCTCAAGCCATGAACCAGTAAAATACAGATAGCTCCTGTGCTATCTGAAGTGATGTTGTCCAAAGTTTTTTTTTTTCCTCTCAGGAGACCTGAAGGCAGGATTCTTGGTTCTTATCAAAGCCACCTTTCTCCTTTGTGTTTGTAGTTTGGTAATGCTGATGCAGTAGCATGCTTCATTCTGGTACTTGAGGCCCTCTCTGCTGTACTGACTTCCCTCTGACAGGGCTGTGCTGCACATGGAGGCTTTCCTCAGCTCAGAACACTCCTGTACCCTTTCAAGGGTCTGCAGTATTTCACATTACTGAACATGAAGTATTAATGACACGTGTATTCTGTTAAGCTTTTGGCCTTTGCCATATTTGTAGCTTTTTATGGAGATTGCATGATGTATTAACAATGATGGCAGCTGCCAAACTGTCTGAACTCCTGCTTCCTTTCTCACCCTGCTGTTTTGCCAGGTCAGGGACTCCAAACATCACATTTCTTCTCCTCTGTTTAATATTCCATGCGTTCTTTTCCTGTTTTTTGTACCTAATTCTGTATAAAAGTTTCCTGACTTCTTTTTTTTTTTCCATGCTG
>PPHD01001579.1:0-16560 GCA_002909625.1 Bambusicola thoracicus | reverse complement strand
CTTTTTTCCCCCCCCCCCCTTTTCATGAGAGGAGAGGTGAATGAACTAAGCAAAGATGAGTTGGAATGTAAGAGCAGGAGTGGCCTTGGGGTGCAGGATCCCTGCCCTGTGCCCAGCTGGGGTGCAGTGTTAGTCCCATGCTAGCTGCTCAGCAGGCTGGGAGAGAGGCAGCTTCCCTGTTGGAGGTAAAATATGTCAGCCTGGCCTTCAAAAAACTATCAATTTCTGCTGTTCCATAATGTATGGGATGATATTTCATTTAATCTAGTTAATATTATTGAACAAAGCTATTTTGTCTGCACTATGCACAGCTTAGTATTCAAATTTCTGTCATGTTTAACAAGGACAGCAGTCCTTTCCTGAGTTTGATATGCAGCATGGACATGTAGTTATTTATACCCAGGTCTGCACAAAAGAAATTGAGACAATAGCACATCCTGTAGAGCATAACCAAATTGTTGATATGCGTTCTTGGGTGAGTAGGTTGGTCTCAGTGGTTTTGGGAGCTTCCTGGATGGGATACCGGGATGCTGTTCTGTACCACTGTGTATTGTGAGGTTTACATCTGAGGTTGCACAGACTTCACAACAGCTTTACTATGCTGCTTGTGTGGGACTCACTGCCTTGCAGTCATGTGGTTCCACTTGAAACTGTAAGCTAAGCTGAGTGTGACTCCAGAAGCAGGGGGTGAATATGCAACAGAAATAGTACCTGTGACTTTATGCTGAGTTACTCCACCTGGGACCTCCATGGTGTTGCCTTCCTATGAATGAGAGTCCTGAGAGCTGGTGCTGCCCAAGTGATGCTGAGAACTCTGCTAGGAAGTTGCTTCATTATGTTCTGCTTGTCATGTCTGCATCTCCATCTTTTCAGCTGCTTGGGAAATATTCTTGGACAAGACATGCTTGACAGGTGGGGAAAATCAAGCACAGCAAAATGCTGGCCTCTTCCAAAGATGGAAGTGTTACCATGTTGGCTGGGGCTCTAATGTTGCCACACTAGCCATATAGAAAAATGGCGTGGAAAGGAAAGCTTGAGCGTAGTCGGGAGTTCTCACAGTCCTGATTTTGTGTTATTTGTGTTTGTGACAGTATCAGCTTTTTCCACATAAATACCCGGAAGGCAAAATTTTCTTTTTTTCTGCAAAAGCTCCAATAAACAATCGCTTGGTGCCTGCTCTGCAAACTGACCCTCTTCCTGAGATAGAAATGTGAGGGCTTTGCTTGTTGTCAATGAGCCTGTCATGGTTTTCAACATGTTACTTTGCAAGAAATTCATTTCCAGTGATCAGCTTATAAACCTGCCATAAGGAAGTGTGTTTTCACACTAGTCTAGTGTACTTCTTGTTTTCAAACTCTCAGGGACGTAGAAATACACCAGATTTTTGGCAGCACATGGTTTAAAAATCAGCACCAACGTATCTATTGAACATCTCAAATGGGTAAAGGAAAGGGCAGGTTTCATTGGGGGTCAGTAAACAACGAACATCTGCCTTGCCAATCTTTTCTTCTACAGTTTTGTGCAGTCCCAAAAATCCTTCAGACATATGTTGAACAGAGTTTCAATGCACGCAAGCCTCCTGCTTCTGCTGATATTTTGGCCAGAGCTTAACCCTATGTAGTTCAGTCTGGATTTTTCTGGCTGCAGTGGAATAGGATCGAATGGATTGGGTAGTGCTTGGGGATGGGAAATTGAGGTCTGTGATCTGCAGCAGGTTAGATGAAGTGTGAGCAGAAGTTCTGTAAGCTTCTTGTACAATTACCCAGGAGAAATAGATGAGTGAAGTATTAACTGATGTTCTTCACCCCTCTTTGTCAGATCTTGGCATATGACGCTTGGTGTAATGTGCTTATTATAGTTTGTCCCTGTCCAGTGCAACTTGCCCCAATTGGCCATAATAAATAGTTCCACAATGGTCTTTAGCCAAGTAAGTGCTTGACCTATTAATGCATCTTATGCTCTGCCTGGAAGCTCAGCAGTGCTTTGTAGGACACAACAGTGTTCTCTGAAGGTCGAGCTGTGCTGTTCTGCCAGCAAGGAATAGCCATCTGGTGACCCCTTGCTTAAAGCATCAGCCTTCCTCTCGTAAACATGAGTCGGTGGATTGCCAGCAGATGCATTTAATTCTGAGCCTGACTGTTGATGTTGTGTGGGGAGGGAAATGATCAATAACAAAGCTCTGTTCCAGTCTGAGTGAGGCTTTATTGATGACTGACACCTAGCAGCAAACAGCGGGTCACGAGGAGTAACTTAGTCATGCTGCTCTGCTCCTCAAAGCAGCGACAAGCCGAAGCTTGTGAGTAATCTTTGGGGTAGTCATATGCAGAAACAACTGCAGCTGCCCAACTTAGGTTTGCTTTGTTTTTAGTGTGTATAACCTGAAGGCTACTATCTCTTGGCTCAGTTATGTAGGCAGAAATTGAAAGGAACCCCAAAGGCAGTATGAGAGCAATTGGGACTTGAGTGTTTTTGGTAGCATGAAGGTATAATACATGTCATTGTATTCAATCCTTGCTTAATTTGCATCAGTGTAAGCATGGTTTGTCTTAGACAGAGGTGTCCACAAAGGACTAAGCAGATGATTGTTGTCCTGTTGAACTTCATTACATTTTCTTTATGTTGAAGTGTTAGCTTGACCACATTTGACAAGTTCACTGTCTGGCATAAATGAAAGGGAAATAAAACCCCAAAATCTCTATTTCTGTTTGTAATTAAAATCACAGTAACTTGTCCAAATAATGTAGAAATATAATGTTTTCTCAGTGGTGTCACACCCACTCTGCATGTTCTTTAAGCAACTGCATGTCATGGTAGAGCCACTGATTGTATGCATTTTAGCTGCATATGCTGCTCCGAATACTCCTGGAGAAAGCACTTTTGATCCTTATCTTTGACATGGAGAAACAACTAGAAACATTACGGATATAGCTAAGTATAATGGCTAATCAGATATTGGGCAGAAAAGCACTGAGTAGATGAATTTGTGGACTATTTTTTTCCCAAGATAAGTATGGCTCTGACAGAATAAAAAAGTTCCTGGAAGTAAATTGATTTTAGTGAGATTTCACTCATTAGTATGTTCACTTTTCTGAAGAGAGGAGGAAATTCTGGCAGTGTCAGTGTTCAACTTGGGCACTTGCAAATTAAGCATTTTAATTATCAGAGTGATTCTTGATTATGTGGTGAAATCTAAGTCAAAATGATCTCATCACAGAGTATTTTGATATTTTGACTATTTTTTGGAAATTCCGGAGTTTACCCTTTACTCTGAATAAATTATTGAAATCCTTTACAAGGCATAATTAAGTCAGTAGCGCTGTGGGTAGTAAATATTTGGTCAGAACTTCCTCAGACAGAGAAGATATTGTAATGATTTCAGATGATGGGGAAAAATAATTCTTTGTATGAAAAGTATTCATGTAAACTTGTGAAAGAAGAATGTGCGATGTGAAGAAGCCTTTCTAATGCGTAGTGACTCTTATTTCCATGCCAGTCACAGGGCTAAGTATGTCGTAACTGACAGTGTTTAGAGGATTTTTGCCTTGGCTTGCTTGTGGAATTTTGTCACAAAGTAGGCAAAAAGAATTACTCATTCTTCAAGCAGCAAATCCCTGAATTTATTCAGCTAACAATTTAATAGGGGGATGCTAAGACACTGCCTGACTTACAGACTGAGTTTTTCTACTTTATTTTGATCAAAAACTAAATGGCATCTCTTATCCCTGTATTCTATTCCAAACTACTTCTCCTTCAAAAACAGCTGGTTATGTCTGAGGTAAACAGTAGAAAACATTCAGAATCTTCAGTGAAAATGAGCATTAGGCAGCAAAACAAGTCTACTGTTCTTGAATACTGTTACAGCTTATTACTAGATGAATCCAGCACCTGAGTGAGCATCTTCTTGTGACAGTAAAATGTGGATAAAGGACTGCATAAAGGACTCTCCTTGACAGTAAGTGAGCATGAGACACTATCAGAAGCCAACATTCAGGAGCGATACATGCAGTCATTGCAAGTCCCAGATTCTCTACCTCTGGTATTTGTAGGCTCTTGATTTCTGCCTACAGGTTTTTAGAAACTTTGTGCATTTTGGTCATTCCCTGTGCTTGGGCAATGAGCAAGAGAGTGGGAGGCCATTTCTGTGTAGCATTTCTTCCTTGGTTATTTGCAGTGCAAAGATGAAACTAGAAGTAGACAGGCCAATAACACAGTGTTTTTAGCAAGACTCTAAATCGGCATTTACTACAGTTGAAATCCAGCTGAACTTTGTGGCAACGGGAAGCTAGATTGACTTGTTTGGAAATAGCCACCTACTCCTTGGGACATCGTGCAGTACCACCCACAGCTGATGGCTTGCAGGACGTGAGCACAGCATCCTTATGCTGTACTTCTTCTTGGATTATTGTACAAGGGTGTGGTGGTGCTAAGCTGAATGACCCTTTCTCAGTTGCCTCACCTCATACTGAGGTTTGGTTATTTCTTAACCTATTGCAAAGAATCAGATTGTATTTACAGGATCAAATGTTTAAGTATCCACTGCATAATTCTTGTAGTACTGTGGTGAGGCAGGCTTGCATTAACACAACCTCATCCTGGAAGCTTCAAAGCCTGTCAGTGTGTCTGATAGTGCTTGGCACTCAGATATGACAGTGAATGTTAATTTGCAAGTGCCTCAAATGGACAGAAAATAGTTTTCATTATTTTTACTTGATTTGGAGTAGTGTTAGCACCCTGAAAGAGCTCAGATATTTCCATGAGGGCTGCATGTGCCCTCAGAGATGGCTGATCAGTACAGCATGTCCCATCCTTGGTAAAGGGCCTGGAAAATTCCTGGCTGAAGCCCTGGACTCAGCACAGCTCATCTGGTTGACCTTAGGCAGAGGAAGCAGCTAGTTTATTGTCTTTTGCAAAGAGCTTTTGGTTACAGTTGGAAGTGATATACAGAGGGAAGGCATAACTGGTGTGTTGATGGGTGTTGGGAAAGCATGGGTTATGGAAAAATGTGTGGGTGTACCAAGTGAGGAAGAGGAGCAAGAAAGTAGAGGAAAGAAAATGCAGTCTTGCCCTTCTCTGCTGCTGTAGCACCTGGGTGAGGATCTCTGGGAGAGGAAATACTCATGTCCTTGCCACCAGGACTTGTGACAAATCTGCCTGCTCACATGTAGGCTTTCGAAGCTTCTCTCTGCAGACCAAGTGAGGCACTTTTCCTTTGAAGAAGCTGTAATTACAGAAGAGCCCAGCAGCATTTTCCTGTGGTGTTAATGGATATATCAGTGTTTCCACAAAGTCCCTCGTGAAGGATTTACAGCTCAGCCATTAATATTAGTTACACAGTGGGTGTATAAGCTGCTTGCCCAGAAGTATTAAAAGTTTAAAACAGCGTAGCAAATTTTAGTGGGCCTTGTCTAGAAGCAAGCTTGCACTGGTTTGATAAAGAACAAATTTAACCTAGTTTGGTTAGAGCATTGCTTATTTGCATGTACATGCTCATATCTGGCTTGAGGGTGACTTATTTCAGCCCATGCTGACTTTAATTCAGCTACACAGAAACTCTGTAAGGGTTCCCACTTTGTGCATACCATCTGCTGTGCTGAACAGTTCTGGTATCTACTGGGTTAAGTAAAACTAGCTTCTGATCGTGTGGATATGGGACAGTGCACAGAACCAGCAAGCGTTTGTTCAAACTGGTTTTGAACATCTCTGTAGCAGAATTGTGAAAGATTATGAGCAGACTGCTGAAAACTGAAGGTAGGAGTGGTGCTGAGACCCCAGCTATGGCACTACTGCTTCAGTGTTATATAGATAATAAATTTCATTGCTTCTCAGCTCTGATTAATACAGAACAGAAAAACTGCCCTATTTACTTTCCATTCTACTTTATTACACTGGGTAGACATAAGGAAACATTTTTTCTTCTGTTTCTGCGAGTTGAAAATTGCGTGCATGCTTACTGAAATAAGCAAAACCTTTGAATGTCAGAGATAAAGCTGAAGGCTTTTTCTACAGATGATCTTCAGTGTCAGGAATTCATGGTTCAGAAGGCACTTTCCTCTGGTAACAAAGTCTGAGGCAGTGTTAATGTGTGTGACTTTTCCCATTCGGAGAAAATACTTTTGGCAGCAGAAGTCAGGGAGGATGGAGGAAAGTACTCCTCTGGTGTGATGATTTTTTTTAGTAAGGTCTACAAAGTAATGCAGGAGGCTCTGTACCATCTTCAAAGAAAGGTTCATTAAAAATCAAGCAAGCTTCTAGGATGTCCATAGCATGGTGGCCCTTGGGCAGTGTTCTAGTTTTGCTTTGAGTGCTTCATATGGTTCGCGATCCCTTTGCCTAGTTATGGTTTTAGAGTGAAAGCCCTTCTCCATAGGGGCAGTTCCTTCCCTGCTCCTGTAGTACACAGTGTGAAGAGTTCCACTGGAAATTTTGCTCACCATATTTATTAATTTGTTAATATTATTACTGCTATTGCCTTCACGTTAAAAAAAAAGTGGAGAATGTTTCAAGGGAGCCTACCAGAGCATCTTGATCAGCTCTTACTCTGACAAAACTTGACTTGCTTTTTTTTTCTCCTCTTTTCTGTTTGAGAAGATGATGTATGTCAGGCCTTGAAGAAAAGGGAAATCAGACAGTGGTATACTTAAGAAACATTTTCATGGGGTATGCATTTATGTTGACAACTGGACTACGTGAATGTATATTTAACAAATTCTTAGTCTGTGAAGGTGTTTTTCGTTTTGAATTTAAGGAATCAGGTAGGGTGTCCTTAAGAATTTCTGCGCATTCATGAGCTATAGCTGTAGTTTTTTTCCCAGGGAGCTTCTCTTGGTGATAAGCAATGGTGCTAATAAACAGCCAGAGGAATGATCTCCTGCTTTTTTCTTCAGTACAACAGAGATGCTGCAGTGAAAAATGGAATAGCACTTTGGTGCAGAATCTGTGGAAATTGTGTGATTCTATGACATGCTGAAGTTGTAGCGCTACTCACACTACCAATACAATAAATATTGGTGGGTTTCAATGTGCTGCAACATGCAAACATACCAGCACCCACACAGGAGACAGGACATGAAAGCTGCTAACTCCCCCGGGGGTTGTACTGAATGAGTAACTAGATAGCAAAGGTAGTTGCATGTGTGCCCTCAGGGATGGTCTTTAGGACAAGAGGTGAGATTTCACCTTCCTGCTACCAGGATGCAGAGAAAAATGATGGAATGGGCTGAACCCTTGTGAAGATGTTCCCACCATCAGTCTTCAGAGGAAGATGTGAACTTGCCCAAGAGGCAGGAACCAGTGCATTGCAAGCTTCCAAAAAGAGAACCTCCTAAGAAATTTGTGAATCTTGTGCTCTGGATGGGAATGCTTTCTCCATCTCCTTGAAATAATCCTGACACTCTTGTTTCATGTTATCAGCATGGTAGTGCACTTCCCCAAAGGTTTTCTGTAATATCAGGGACTCAGGGTGCTGCTTGGTGACTTGGTCAAGTTCATGCAACTTAATGTACAGGAGGATGTTTCTGAAAATTCCATTGGTCTAACATTTTATTATAATAGTACTGCAGACTTGTTAAACACGCAACCTATTCCATATTTAATAACTTCAGAATTAATAACTGATTCAGTTTGGAGCATGATGAATGTCCATGTCAAAGTCTAATCATATCTGGCTTTTTTTCCAGCATATTCCAGAGACAAAACATTCTTTTATGACTCTCCTAGTCTATGCATTTTTAAAAACACAGAATAAAATGTCTTGGCAGCAGTCCAGTCACTAGAGTGATATTCATTCCAGGAATATTTTTAAGGCCACTGCTTTCTGTTCATCCTCCTGATATTCTTCAGTTTCTTCCTATTCATTCAATTGAGACATTGTGGGGTTTTTTATCATTTAAAAATTACAAATGGTTCCAGTTTCTTCTAAAGTGAGTCTTAAATTCTAATGATAAAACGAATAACTTCTGTGTATTTATTCACAAACAGTCACTCTTTTAAACTTCACACTGTAATTGGGAAGGAAATTGTACTGTCACATCATGATTATACATTTCAATCTTCATCCATTATGGGATACTCAGATGAGATGCTTGCACTCATGTTTCTACAGAGGAGAACTTTATCTTATGGAGACCTTTAGTGATGGCAGAGAACCACATTTTTGTGGTGTTACTCAAGCCCAAGTAACTGGTCATTTGCCTACCCTGCTCATGCTTGAAGAGGCAACGCTAAGCTCTGAGAATAAATGCAGTGAAAGGTGCTTTGAAATGTCTTGGAAATAACTTCAAAGGTGGTATGTGCAATAGTGAATACTATGTATGTTCAGCACGCCTTGGAGAACTTCGCCTACAGCAAAAGAAAAGTCCAAAAGAATCCATCTGTTTTAAAGATATTGGACTAAAACCTAAACCCATGCAGTTACTTTCAGTCATAAAATTAATGACGCTTGAATAACAATGCTTGGAAAAAGAATTTGGTCTTAACTAAATGTGCACTCCTTGAATTTGTTTCAATTATTGATCGCTAGATGATGACTTCTGCAGTAACTCAGAATTCTTGAAATGTTTTAGCTTTTTCATTTTCATACGGAGATTGCAGAGTTGGTGATTGTTGTGGTTGAACCTGGCATGTGGCTGAGCACACCGTTTGCTCATTTGCCCTCTTACAAGTGGGATGGGGGAGAGAACTGTGAAAAACTAAGTAGAACTTGTGTGTTGAGATAAAACTATTTGCTAAGATAGAGAAAAGGATAATGGTTATGACTATATATGCATGTATATATATATGAATGCATATAACAAGTGATGCACAAGAAATTACTCGCCACCCCCCAGCCAATGTACAGCTAGCCCTTTGAGAGATGAACTCCCATCCCCTTCAAAATTCTTTCTGCATGATGTCATATGGTATGGAATATCCCTTTGGCCAGTTTAAGTCAGCTGTCCAAATTATGCTACCTCCTAGCTCCTGGGGCCTTGTGCTGAGAATGACCTTGCCTCTGTACAGCACTGCTTAGCAGCACCTATAAACACTGGTGCATTAGCAATATTATTCTTCTCCTAGAACCAAAACATGGCATCATACCAGATGCTCTAAGGAAAGACTATTCCATCCTAGCTGAAACTGAGACACTGCTTCAGCATGATGTGAGGATGAACTCTGCATCCAAATAGGTACATAAGTGACTTGGCTTTTACTTTTTCCACCATAACAGTTCTTCAATCACCATCATCATATGGGAAAAACTACTTTGACTTTTAGTTTTTTTGTAGGGACAAAACATACCATGGGGGATCATCAGTGTTCAGGGCATCTTTCTATAAGAGAAAGATTAGCGTTAAGGCTATTGTTTGCAAACTGGCAGGAGTAAAATATTTTTATCCATTCTGACACTGAATATAATTTTGTTAAAGGAATAATTGCAGGCTGGCAGCTTGTAGACTTCTGGGTTATTTCAGGTCAGAAGGAGTCTATATGATTATCAGGTCCTGCTTTACGTATCACAGAAATTTAGCCATTCCATTTGGATGTAAGCCCAAAGATCAAGTCTTCTGATGTTTCAGTGTTCTTATTCTCTCCAGGTGATTTCATTCTTGTAAAAAAAATAATAATAATAATAATAAAATAAAAAATCTTTTTGCTTCAGGAGTACTGCATTATTTTACAGTTATGTCCAGTTCAAAGATTATTCTGATTTTATAACCATCCCATTTGAATGGGGAAAAAATAGAGAGTACACCGCTAAACTTTGATATTTGAAGAGTTTATCTGTGAAAGGGATAGATCTTTCTCATCACTTGTAGGTTTCAAGTCAAGATTTCATACCATTTTTGGCTCAGCAGGAAGGCAGGGGTATTGATAGTGGGCTAACAGAAGGGAATTCTGTGGCATGGGTTGTGGACGAGGATCTGAGTAGATGAACAAATGATCCCTCCTGGCCTTCAAACCGCTGAATTACTTCATGCGTGCTAACAGTAGTTTACAGTAAATGTTGGCGATTTCCACTGCACATTATGAAACAGGCTGTAATGCTTGCTGTATTTAAGGGCTTCTTTTGTATTTCCATGTAAATGAAATATCAAAAGAACTATATAACAAGATAACACATCACAAATGATACTACCTGTGTTCTTCCAATATGAGCTTTCCTGTGCCCCTAACTGTGAGGGAGAAAAGGTAGGTTTTCATGTAATGTCTGATATGTTTGTAATAATTAAGGTTTGAGTATGTGATTATTATGGGGGGGGAAGGGGGTTTATATGGGTGCACTTCTGTGCAGAAATTATGGGTTCCCCTTCCAACTCCTGCCTATTGCTAGCTGGCTAGCTGAAACAAATAACACTGCATGCTAAATATAAGTGGCTAGATCCTACTGTGGTTCCATCTGCAAACATACCATGTGCCAGTTGCTCTAGGTAGGGTATCTTGGCATGGACATCTGTTTACAGGGAAAGCCTTTTTTTTCTTTTCTTTTTTTTTTTTTGCTGCCCTAATTGTTTCCATGTATTTCAGACTTGGGTTTCTCCCATTTCATGGACATGACAGCAATTAGCCAAGAACTTACAAGCTCAGCAGAGTGAGGGGAGTACTTTATAAACAAATCAAAGTTACTCACAAGACATTTTCTCACATCCGGTGAAATGGTAAATACAGTCATCTCTCAATTAGTCTGACAAGCAAAGGGGGGAAAGGGGCAACCTGGATGGAGAGAACATATTTATACAAAACATATGTAAACAAGTTGATAAGACAATGTGATAAAGGCATAAAAGGGAAAAGGTATATGATGACTTAGAGTTGTGTGCGTAAACGAGCTCTTGAGCTGAGAACTCTTCACAGTGCACTGATGCGCCTTAGCCTAAACACATCTGTCTGCTGCCACAGCCCTAAGACAATTTATTTTCCAGTGGGGACTTTGTGGTCAGGCCCAGGGCTGTGAGCATGAGCAGTGCTTCTCCTGTTTTGAGACTGAGCAGGGCACTGCTCTGGGACTTCTGGTTATGGGGCCAGTGGGTGCACCGCCAACCTGTGTGGGTACCCTGTCCTGGGGCTGGCCAGGCTCACTGCATACAAGGTTTTCTCAGAATCTAGTTGATGAGGAGATATTCTTATCTCTACTCTGTATATTGTTGTTTGCTCATACTTTCTTAATTAAATTGCTTCTGTCTGCCAGTTCTTAAACTGACATTTTCATATACTTCTCTGAATTCAATGTGACAATATTTCAACCTGGCTTACACCAATGAGGCTTTCTGAGCTTGGATTAAAATATGGAGGAAAGTGTCTTACAGGAAGGTAACTTGTAAAGCATAAAATAACTAGAGATGGCCATGTGGTGCCAGGAGCCTGAAGTGTACTGGTGTACTGAATGTCTGAAGTTGTAGTGTACGTATATCAAAGCAATGAGAAATGACTTTTTAAGGAATCACTGCTGTACAGATTATGAACTCCAGTGCTTGCTTTCAGAATTAGTGTTTATCAGCACATAAGATCTGGAACAAGTAAATACAATTAACTATTCCTGAATGCTTTAATATCTACTCTGAGTTGTTCTGTTACTGTTACTACATAGTTACTTCCTAAGCACAACCTGCTCAGAAGGCTCTTGGCCTTCTAAAACTATGCAAGGCTGATGCAATTAAGTATGACTAATTTTTTTAGAATGGACCCTCTAGAGTTAAATCCCTGTCTTCTGAATGGACAAAATATCTCAAGCTGTTATTTTGAAACCTAAGATTTTACTCATAAGTCCTTGGTGAAGATTTTCCCTCCTTTCTGTTGCCACTCCTTATAATGGATGCCAATTTGCCAAGTGATGGTGGGAGTAGTGATAAAAGCAAAGGTGTAGGTGTTGCACTTAGTTGTAAAGCAATCTGCACCTCTCTGGTTCCCAGACATTTCTGGACGGCAGCCTGCCTCTGTTTGGTTATGCCACAGGGCTCCTACTCAAGCAGAAGGTACATTTGTGCATGCAACTCCACTGAAGTCCACTAGATCCCTGGATGTGAAATGGTAAGAAGGCCTGGAGAATGAGGCCTTGAGTATGCCATGACCAAATGTCTGTGACTTCCTGCTGGCATGGAAAAGTTAAGTTTTCTGCACTGATGCCAGAAGTTTCAGGAAACAAGCCCTTGTCTCTTTCATCACTGTCAAACCTGGGGAGGATGAAGCTGATACGCATCCACTTTGTAAATGTCTAAGGAGCTGTGTTTTTAAGAACAGCCAGGTACGTGTATACTAGTCAGCTCCTTAGCACAGAGCCTCTCCAGCACTCTAACCCTATACTTTAGTCACTACTGACAGGTAGAGGGCAAATTTGCATAATGAACTGTTTAAATATTCAGTTTTATCAAGGCTTCAAGGCACTATTTGTCCTCCGCATCTTCAATAGCTAGTGACCCTATCTAAATCAACATCATTTGTCAAATCAAATTAGGTTTGTTGTTAATTTCAGACAGTGATGTTCATCTTTCTGATGCTTTCAAACAACTCTGAGGTAAATCCCTGTGACATAATGCTGCTTAGATATGCTAAATGAGTCACTTGTTCAATGCTGCAATTGTCAGAAAAATATGAAACTTAGCTCTAAGGTAAATATTGTTGGGTCACTTGAAATGTATGCAAATTTGACATTTCTCTACTGATTAGCATATCTACACATCAAAGTTTTCTATATATCACATCAGATATTTTTGATTTGGGAGAGTTAAGGTCAGTGGCACTTGGCATAGTCTTTACTTTGCATCAGACAAGATGAGAAATGAAAATCTTCTTGGGGAAACTTTCCAGCTCAAACCTTACTTGGCTGAAATAAGAACATTGCAGAGGAGCAGGGAAAGATAGCAGAGTCTCCTGTTTATTAGTACAAAGCTAATAAAGGAACACAGCTTATTCACTTATCCAATTGATTCTAAAAGAAAAAAAAATAACAGATCAGGAGTTTGGGTTCAGAAACAAAGAGCTGCTCTCAATCTGTATAACATTTCTTATATACAAAGCGTGCATCCACATATTTGCTTGTTTTGAAGTGTCTTTTTAATGAACAAATCTAGCAGGCATGTCCTGTTCTTACACAAGTTGCACACGGATCTCCATCAGTGAGAGCTGTACTTGCAGAGTAGCTGGTGAGCCCCCAGATCCATCTGCATGTGATGGAGTGGTGCTGCTCTGAGTTTGCTTGGCATTTTAGATGCAAATATAAGTGATCGCAAGAGTTTAATTGTTTGTCTGTTTTACACATTGGGCCTTCAAAGATGCTCAATAAACAGTTGGTGGATTCAGACCTCCCAGACTATGAAAATCAGAATGTTCAGTGGCAGATCAGTTTGGTCCTAGGCTGCCTTGTTCCTCATCACAAGAAGGAAGTCTGTGTAGTCCCTTTGAAATCCTGGTGCCTGACTAGAACTGTGTCAGTGAAGGGAAAGAAGTAAATGCACAGCAAGCAGAGAGCAGGCACTAAAACTCACCGCGACCATCTTACTGGAGTATAAACTTGCTGCATGTGTATGGTGTCTTTCCCTTCTGTTACAGAAGAGTAATTTGGTCATGCAAGTTTTTTTCTTTCAAAGAGAGTGAAAATATCTCAAATGCAGCTTACGGCAATTGCCAGCAAAATTTTGTTTTAAAAATAAAACAAACATCTTTTGAATTATTGGAGCAGAAAGATGTGTCAGACACTACTAACATATGTTTATTTTTCCTTTTTCTCTCCTATAACTGAAACACGGCCAAACTCTGCTTTCCTTTACATTGTGTGAGTGTGCATGGGTAAGTATCTATAGATACAAATTTTATGCGAGTATTTATTCTGCATGGATACCTTACCTGCTGCATCCTAGAAATGACTGAATGGGCTTATCTGACTCCAAAAGTAAGACATAAAAATGCTGGTTGATCCATTATTACTGCAGGGCATCTAGCACCACTCAACCACATTAGGAGCTGATGTTTGATGATAAATCAATAACAGCTTATATCTTCTAAGTAAAAGATATGTTATTCTCTTCCGCCTGTCCTTTGATGGGTGATATAAAAGCAGGATCTGCGCACATATTCTTGAGGCAAGATTTTAAAACTATTTTGGTGTAAGATTCGCATTTGCAAGCTGCCCATGCTTCCCATATTGGCAATGATTTTGACAAATGTAAAAAAGTCACTAATATTTTGACACTTTCACTGCCCAACTATGATACCAGCTGGCTGTGAATTCAGTTATTCATTGTTCTGCTGTATTTTAAAGACTGGTCCAGAGCCAATGTACTGGACCGGCTCCATTCATTCATTTTCAAGATTGAAGTTTCAGCTAACTGTAGTGGCCGTTTTTCAAACAGATCTGGAAACCTCTTCCAATTTAACAGGATCATACACAATAGAAAAAGTCAAGTATGCATTTTGATTTAAAGCTATTCTCTTTGTGGGGATTATTTACATTGCAGCACAAATCGACCTAATCTTCTCAAGATTTCTGACTGCTCTCCTATTTTTTTTCCTTAATTTACTTAAGACGAGATCAGTATTTCTTCATAGTAAAACAATAAAATATGTGTATTTTCTAATAAATAGATGAATTTTAAATAAAACTGAAGTAAGGGATAGCTGTCCTGAATTCTTAAAACCAGAATTCACTTCACAGGGCTGAGATGTATAGTAACTCAATTACTTTAAAGAAGCTAGAAAGAAACTTACACATCTTTGGCTCCAGGTAGGCAAATACAACATTTAAATGGACTGAGATGGGTCTCTCAGAAGTCCTAAGTGCATCTGTGGGGCAGAGCAGAAGGACAGGATGCTCTGTAGGGCTGGTCCTTCCTGATCTGAACATCCTGGAGAGCAGGTATGCGTCAATGGCAGCAGATCCTTCTGAAGCGTTCTTCACTATGAAATATCATAAAAATAGTCTTACTTAGCAAGCCTTCTTTATTGTGCCTGCTAAGGTTTTACAATATTTTCTAAAGCTGGTAACAATATTCATCCCTCTGGCTTGTAACTCGCTGATTAAAAAACAGATTGCCAGCAGTCATCTGCTATTGTCTGGCTTCTTAAATTCTGTTTCTGGTTTAATTTACTTGATTGTTCCATGCACTATTCATGAGTTCTATAATATTCCGAACTTTAATTTCAACAGATTAATTCTTACTAATTATTCAACATATGAACCTGCACATGAGAATTGTACTGTATGCACCATCCTGAGGCATAGAATGCAATGTCGAATCGTTTTCTGATTTCAAGTGGAAAACAAACTAATTATGTGGAAATATGATAATATATTGTGCTGCAGGGACCAGCCCTTTGTCTGTTTAGAAATGTTTACTTATGATCGGCTCCCTGTGTTATTTCTTCCAGGAGGAGCTGCCCTTTCTTAATGCATAAACATTATTGACTGGTCCATGATTCTTTACTTCAAGAAATCTGATTTGCATAATTTTATATTACTTCCGTCTAGTGGAAACAAACAAGACATCCCAGGAAAGTAATAATTGAGCTAGCTGTAGCAATCTTCTGGAGAGATAAGACACGGAAGTCCTTATAAATGAAGGATCACTTATTTCTCTTTTATTTCTCCTATTTCTTTTTTTTTCGTTCTTTTTCAAGCTGTCATGCAGTTTTACCTCCTCTATTTGATCTGCTGCGTATCGATGTCGAGCACTTCATCACAATATCGGGTGCAAATCAGCCATCAGAAAACTGATGTAGAACATGCTTTCCTCCAGTTTTCTGTCAGTGTACCCCAGTCAAGGCGCAATTGGGTAATTTCAGTGCTGTGAAATGCTGCAGCCACGGTACTGGATCAAATGTTTTTGGGAGAAGTGGGTTGAAGTTCCAGCATGGTCAGTGAGCTGTCAGCAGACTGGCCTGCAGTGTCTCAGCATTACTGTGCTAAAAACTGGGGACACAGCAAAACCTCACTGCAGTGCTGCTCAGCCAAAAAAGAAATGATTTAGTTCCACACTGGGATGTGGGGGAGAAGGGAAATAAGATAGGAGTAATACGTTTTTGCTTCCTGTGCCACATGCAACTGAAAGGCTGAAATATGTGTTCAGGAATTAATCACTAGAGAGAACTCTATAAACATAAAATAGAGGAATTGAGTTTCATAGGGGACCCTGATCAGTAGCAGCATTATGTTGCAAGCCAAGGCTATGCAAAAACAAACACCGGCAATGACTGGAGGAACGTAAAATCAGGGCCCTGGAGCTACATTTTGATAGACTTTGGGTGATACTTCACAACATAACATATGTCGGAGTGCTTCCATTCTTCCTAGAAAACCAATTCTTAACTGACAGGGTGGGTATTTGGTTTTCCATTCTTCCCTCTTCCCCAGTAATTTGTAGCTTATGAACTTTGCAGTATCTAATGCCTTCCATAATTCACCCATTTACTTCTTGCTTTATGATGACAAAACTGTTTGGAGATAGTCTGCTTTCTGTTTCATCTGTCTTTTGATGTTATTTCTGCTGTACCTTGCCTGAAGGCCTTAAGGGGCTGTCAGAGGTCTCTGCTGAGACTTGTCCTAACCTCCTGTCCCAAAAGTTCTCCTTCTAGGGTCCAAGTTTTAAAATGCCT